>JASANE010000408.1:0-93146 GCA_030248225.1 Trileptium ribeirensis | reverse complement strand
ATATGGTTGGATCATATTATCTTCCCAGACTCTGTTGTGTTTTACTACGAAAGATATAATATTCTTTCCGTGATAAGACATTGAATGGAGTTAAAACACACAAACAAATATCAACTATGCTATATGAACAGAACAGTTGTTGATGCAATACGGTGCCATGTCGAGCGATGTTGCACCGTGTTTACGTGAAAATTAAAGAAAATTTGGGAACAAATTTTTATGCGGAATAGGGGGTAATGTAACGGTGCGTACCTATCTACTCTGTACCCTAAAGGGCCTTTACTTGAACCTCAACCCGCCTGCAGCTATAGTTGCAATTTACTAAATGCACCCTGCATCACTGGCCGTTCTATAAACGTTTGTTGTTTACTGTTTGTGCCATGCATTTAGTGTTTATTGTGCGCTATAGTTGTTGATTATAAATGTGTTGCAAAGGTATGTGTATTGTACGTGTATCTATTTATACAAGATGTGCGATTATGTATAAGTATGTTTATGATTTACATGTTGGCAAAATCTTGTGTACATGTGTTTGTGTCTGTATGTGCATTTAATGTATTTACCGTGCGCTGGAATTTTTGTACATAGTGCAGGAGAAATTTTAAAACTTGGCTAATTTCGAAAGAGTTTTTTTATAGGAGACACGAATTTACAAGAGTTTTATGTAAGCCTAAGGCATAGAATTTAAATATATTGGATTTGAGTGTAAGGGTGGGCGCCTTAATTATTAGGCCTACATTAGCGGATATGTGTATGTGTATCTGCTGGATTTTCGATTAAAATCTTAAATTTTGTTTATACTTAGGAATTCGGGGAAATTCATAAAAACTTATTCTCTAACGACTAAAATTCACTTAGGTTTAAGAGAGAATTTAGCGGGAGTGGAACCAGAGTAAAACATGGAAAACTTCATATGTAATTTGGAACAGTTAGAGAAATCAATAGGGAGAAAATTGGGAGTAGACTTATAGCTCGGGTATTTAAGCGGTTGCGCAGTTAGATCGGGGCCTCAGTCGGGCTCAGAAGCTGCGCAATCAAGGTGAAATACGGTTCAGCCGTTTATTTGTTTAATGTGTGTAGAATTTTTAATTTGTTATAGTGTGCGTAATAAACAAAATCGATATAAGTGGTGACACATTAAGGCCTTAAGAATAAGATAGCAAAATAATTAGCCCGTGGTGCTCGCATTGGTATATCTTATAGCAACCTACATTTTGTTGTGTGTAATCTACGGTGGGACTAAGCACCCCTAGGACCACGTAGGCTACAGAAGAATAAAAACCGACAAAGGCTACGCTACAATGTAAAATATGTATATATAAATATATATACACGTATATAAATATATATACATATATAATATAGAATTCGACAATTGCATGACTTGAATTAAAGCGACTTCGAGAATTTGCATTTTTGGTATTCGCTGTTGCAAAGCTAAAATTTATTATTGATCGCGCTAGCGCTCAAATTGTATGGCTATCTTTTAACGTTTGTGTAATATTATGGTGCACCTGAATATACATTTTTTAACAGAGAACCATGAATAGCAATATAATTAACAAATTAGCCCGATTAGGTCTAACCGTAGCAACTTCTTTCACTATCTACCTAACTATCATGTATCAGGTAAGCTTTTCAATAAATTGTTGTATTCACATTGGGCGATTTTAATATAAATTACGTTAGTTTTATAGAAGTACACTTGAGCACATAGATTTTTCTAATATATTTTTTATTTTTACGCAAAATGTCGAAATGTTACATATTCTAAAACCATTAGAAACCACAGCAGTGAAGGAACTCGAAGTCCAATGCTACTTACTACACTACCAAAACACAGGTATACACGTTTTTGGATCAGCTCTACAAATTTGCCTTCTGAAATGATATCTGTCAAACAGTAGGTAAGCACAATATTTTAATAAACTTTTCTCATTATATCATTACATAAGGTCTCATCGAGACTCACCTGCAAGAACACATTGTTAGTCAGGTCTATAGACCATCCGTCAAAGTTCTACAAAGCACGCCCCCATACCAGTACCGCGACTGCAATCCAGCATCTACTGTTCTCTAAAAACATTGCAGTACTTGCATATTGGAATTCTGTAACGTCAAGTTTACGTTAATGAATACTGAAAAACTTTGTAATTTGTTAGTGTCAATCTTCTCGGATAGGGCCGGAAGAATTTGAGTGCTTTCCCGAGAGCAACTATCTCTTGTATAGCTAACTCTACCGATCGCATTTATAAAACGTTTCACGGTATCCACACCGCAGTATGTATCGCTATTAAATATTTTTTATGTTTGTGCTGGCTCAGCTGTAAAACATGAAAATTATAATGAATTTTAACAATATTATATATTTTGAGGTTTGTGCTGGGGCAGCTGTAAAACATAAAAATTATAATGAATTTTAACAATACTATACATTTTTAGGTTTGTGCTGGAGCAGCTGTAAAACATAAAAATTATAATGAATTTTAACAATATTATTATATATTTTTTATGTTGGTGCTGGGACAGCTGTAAAACATGAAAATTATAATGCATTTTAACAATGTTATTATATATTTTTATGTTTGTGCTGGGCCAGCTTTAAACCATGAAAATTATAATGAATTTTAACAATTTTATTATATATTTTTCATGTTTGTGCTGGGACAGCTGTAAAACATGAAAATTATAATGAATTTTAACAATATTATATATTTTAACTTTGTGCTGGGGCAGCTGTAAAACATGAAAATTATCATGAATTTAACAATATTTTTATACATTTTTATGTTTGTGCTGGGACAGCTGTAAAACATGAAAATTATAATGAATTTTAACAATATTATTATATATTTTTAGCTTTGTGCAGGGACATTTTTAAAACATGAAAAATATAATGAATTTGAACAATATTGTTATATTTATTAGGTTTGTGCTGGGACAGCTGTAAAACATAAAAATTATAGTGAATTTTAACAATATTATTATATATTTTAGGCTTGTGCTGGGACAGCTGTAAAACATGAAAATTATAGTGAATTTTAACAATATTATTATATATTTTTATGTTTGTGCAGTGACAGCTTTAAAACATTAAAATTATAATGAATTTGAACAATATTGTTATATTTTTTAGGTTTGTGCTGGGACAGCTGTAAAACATAAAAATTATAGTGAATTTTAACAATATTATTATATATATTTTAGGCTTGTGCTGAGACAGCTGTAAAACATAAAAATTACAATGAATTTTAACAATATTGTAATATATTTTTAGGTTTGTGCTGGGACAGCTTTAAAACCTAAAAATTATAATAAATTTTAACAATAGTGTTATATATTTTTAGGTTTGTGCTGGCACAGCTGTAAAACATAAAAATTATAAAAAATTATATTGAATTTTAACAATATTATATATTTTTCATGTTTGTGCTGGGACAGCAGTACAACATAAAAATTATATTGAATTTTAATATTATTATATATTTTTCATGTTTGTGCTGGGACAGCAGTACAACATGAAAATTATAATGAATTTTAACAATATTATTATATATTTTTATGATTGTGCTGGGGCAGCTGTAAAACATAAAAATTATAATAAATTTTAACAACAGTGTTATATATTTTTAGGTTTGTGCTGGCACAGCTGTAAAACATAAAAATTATAAAAAATTATATTGAATTTTAACAATATTATGTATTTTTCATGTTTGTGCTGGGACAGCAGTACAACATAAAAATTATAATGAATTTTAATATTATTATATATTTTTCATGTTTGTGCTGGGACAGCTGTAAAACATGAAAATTATAATGCATTTTAACAATGTTATTATATATTTTTATGTTTGTGCTAGGACAGCTTTAAAACATGAATATTATAATGAATTTCAACAATATTATTATATATTTTTCATATTTGTGCTGGGACAGTTGTAAAACATGAAAATTATAATGAATTTTAACAATGTTATTATACATTTTTACGTTTGCGCTGGGACAGCTGTAAACATGAAAATTATAATGAATTTTAACAATATTATTATATATTTTTATGTTTGTGCAGGGGACATCTTTAAAACATTAAAATTATAATGAATTTTAACAATATTGTTTTATAGCTTTATGTTTGTACTGGGACAGCTGTAAAACATGAAAATTACAATGAATTTTAACAATATTATTATATATTTTTATGTTTGTGCAGTGACAGCTTTAAAACATGAAAATTATAATGAATTTTAACAATATTATTATATGTTTTTATGTGTGTGCTGGGGCAGCTGTAAAACATAAAAATTATAATGAATTTTAACAATAGTATTATATATTTTTAGGTTTGTGCTGGGACAGCTGTAAAACATAAAAATTATAAAAAATTATAATGAATTTTAACAATATTATATATTTTTCATGTTTGTGCTGGGACAGCAGTACAACATAAAAATTATAATGAATTTTAACATTATTATATATTTTTCATGTTTCTGCTGGCACAGCTGTAAAACATAAAAATTATAAAAAATTATATTGAATTTTAACAATATTATATATTTTTCATGTTTGTGCTGGGACAGCAGTACAACATAAAAATTATATTGAATTTTAATATTATTATATATTTTTCATGTTTGTGCTGGGACAGCAGTACAACATGAAAATTATAATGAATTTTAACAATATTATTATATATTTTTAAAATATGTGCTGGGGCAGCTGTAAAACATAAAAATTATAATAAATTTTAACAACAGTGTTATATATTTTTAGGTTTGTGCTGGCACAGCTGTAAAACATAAAAATTATAAAAAATTATATTGAATTTTAACAATATTATGTATTTTTCATGTTTGTGCTGGGACAGCAGTACAACATAAAAATTATAATGAATTTTAATATTATTATATATTTTTCATGTTTGTGCTGGGACAGCTGTAAAACATGAAAATTATAATGCATTTTAACAATGTTATTATATATTTTTATGTTTGTGCTAGGACAGCTTTAAAACATGAATATTATAATGAATTTCAACAATATTATTATATATTTTTCATATTTGTGCTGGGACAGTTGTAAAACATGAAAATTATAATGAATTTTAACAATGTTATTATACATTTTTACGTTTGCGCTGGGACAGCTGTAAACATGAAAATTATAATGAATTTTAACAATATTATTATATATTTTTATGTTTGTGCAGGGACATCTTTAAAACATTAAAATTATAATGAATTTTAACAATATTGTTTTATAGCTTTATGTTTGTACTGGGACAGCTGTAAAACATGAAAATTACAATGAATTTTAACAATATTATTATATATTTTTATGTTTGTGCAGTGACAGCTTTAAAACATGAAAATTATAATGAATTTTAACAATATTATTATATGTTTTTATGTGCGTGCTGGGGCAGCTGTAAAACATAAAAATTATAATGAATTTTAACAATAGTATTATATATTTTTAGGTTTGTGCTGGGACAGCTGTAAAACATAAAAATTATAAAAAATTATAATGAATTTTAACAATATTATATATTTTTCATGTTTGTGCTGGGACAGCAGTACAACATAAAAATTATAATGAATTTTAACATTATTATATATTTTTCATGTTTCTGCTGGGACAGCTGTAAAACATGGAAATTTTAAGGACTTTTAACAAAATTATTATATATTCTTTATGTCTGTGCTGGGACAGCTGCAAAATATGAAAATTATAATGAATTTTAACAATATTATTATATATTTTTAGGTTTGTGCTGGGACAAACTGTAAAACCTAAAAAAATATAATGAATTTTAACAAAATTATTATATATTTTTTATGTTTGTGCTGGAACAGCTGTAAAATATGAAAATTATAATGAATTTTAATATTATTATATATTTTTCATGTTTGTGCTGGGACAGCTGTAAAACATGAAAATTATAATGAATTTTAACAATATTATTATATATATTTTTATGTGTGTGATGGGACAGCTGGGAAACACGAAAATTATAATGAATTTTAACAATATTATTATATATATTTTTATGTGTGTGATGGGACAGCTGGGAAACATAAAAATTACAATGAATTTTAACAATAGTGTTATATATTTATGTTTGTGGTGGGACAGCAATACAACATAAAAATTATAATGAATTTTAATATTATTATATATTTTTATGTTTGTGCTGAGACAACTGTAAAACATAAAAATTGTAATAAATTTTAACAATATTATATATTTTTATACAATTTTATCATATAACTGTCTATAAGTGATAAGGCTCATCTCATAAACATGTTAAAAACTTCCATTTTATCTCTAAACAAATTAATAATATTTGTAACAGTATAGTGGTCATGGGTTTCGAACTCGTATGATAGTCGCATTTACAACAGTTTGTTTTTCGCAGCTGCTTAAAATAATCAATTTTTGTGTATATACTTAATATCATAGGCATATATACGGGGTACAGGTATTAGACCCTAGCAGTCACCCCCCTGCCCGCCCTAAGCTATATTTAACCTTGAGGCATGCGTACGCCAAACCGCCCTGCATCGTCGGCGTAAAATGTTAGAAATTTTAGCAAAACTTTAGCAATGTTTTAGCAAATTTGGGCAAAATTTTTTCAGGGAAAATTATATGTTTGTGAAAACTTCGGCTCTGCCTGCGTGAACTAGCTTTCCGGCGCACTCCGCTCTTCCGCTGGAACGATCTAACTCCAACACCGACGGTCTTTATTAGTATTTTCGGCAATTTTTTCTTGGAAAATTATAGATTTTTAAAACTTCGGCTCTGCATTCCTGACCTAGCCCCTACCCGCCCCCCAGGCACTCCCCTGCCATGCCGGCACCAAGTACCACTAAACTGACAGTCTTTAATCAATTATGACTTTTACATACATATATTACATTGGTTATTTTAGCAAAACTTTAGCAAAATTTTACAATTTGGGCAAATTTTTTTCAGAGGAAAGTATGTGTTTCTTAAACCTTCGACTCTGCCTAGGTGAACTAGGTCCCCCGCGCTCCCCTCTCCCGACGGTACCATCTAATCCCAAAACCGACGGTCTTTAGACGATCATGGCTTTAACATACATACATTACATTGGTAATTTTACCAAAACTTTGAGATAATTTTTGCAATTTGGGCGATTTTTTCATGGAAAACTATGGGTTTCTATAAAGTTCGTGTTTTCTTACCTAACCTGGGCTCTTCCGCGCACTCACCTACTCCAGCGGCACCATGTACAACGTAAACTGAGAGTCTGTAGGCCATTATGACTTTAACATACATATATTACATAGGTTATTTTTGCAAAACTTTAGCAACATTTTAGCAATTTGTGTGGTAAAATTATGGGTTTCAAAAAACTTCGACTCTGCTTACCTGGCCTAGCTCCTGCCCCATCGCACTGCCCTCACCCGACGGCGCTATCCACCCATACACTGACAGTCTTGAGATGATTATGACATTAACATACATATATTACATTGGTAATTTTAGTAAATCTTTAGCAAATTTTAGCAATTTATGCAATTTTCCCATAGAAAATGAAGGGTTTCTTAAAACTTGAATCTGCTTACCTGACCTGAAATATGTCATGGAGTACAGACTTTTATATAACTCAAGCGGACAGTGGCTGGCGACGATCATTTGATCGTTTATGCACTTATGGGGCGCATAGAATCACCAAAATTAAAGCAACTATTTTGAAATGGAAGATGCAATTATTACTTTTGGGGTTTGCCTAAGTAATAGCAGACATTAATTCCGAAAAAAATATGTTTCAACACAGTAGCTTTTTATCTCAAAGATGAACATGCTCACATATTATGTCATGTTGTAGCAAGGATAGGCGTTACCTAGGAATCATACATATATTATAATAGAAACTATACTGAATAAAAGGAACATCATCAAATGTTCAAAGCCAAAAATAGAAATTTCAATTTTTTAAAAAAATTAACAAAAAAGATCACATGGCCAGTGCTTACTATACTTCGTTTATACAACTATGTAATTCTTGATATTTCGTTTCATTTCTAATAATTTCGCAACCGATCGCGATATATCGCTATTTTTTCATTGTGTGGATTTAAATCTATGCGTCTTCATTACATAGGTATGCATATATCTCGTCCCGTTCTAGAGCAGGGGTCAAACAATGCCATACTTTATGTTAATATTAGTACGTTTGGAGACCTAGGTTATAGTAAACCGATTCACCTCCGATTTTAACCGTGGATAGTCCTCAGATAACTCGCCTGTGATAGTAGTATGGCTGAAATGAACGGTCGTATAAGGACACAGCAGGGCAAATAACAATTACCGCAAAATTTAATATAATTTTGTTGGATATAATCTTCCCGACTATAGCCTCCAGCCCGATATAATTTCAGCATATCGAATCGTATTAACGACCTGAGTCGATTGCTGTTAAAATTAGTTCAATTTACTTGTGGGTTAAGGAGCTACATCCATCTAAGTAAAATCCTAAGCCTTTGACCTTTGAACTACGAAAGAGTTAATCTGAATTTGACACGATTGGACTCAGCCCATTGAATGTTACATAAGAATAGAAAAGTTTTTTGTTACAATGGTTATAAAGCTGATTTTTATCCGTCTCGAAGAGCTGAATTCGGTTTGTGCCAAAATTAACTGTGTGAAGGCGTCTAGTCTAAAAGTGCAAGTTTTTATTACAGAATATAACTTACTAACATGCAAAACGATCTTGATCATTATGTCCACAGTGCATGATCATTACGTTAGGCGCATGTTATGTTTTGTTTGTTATGTTTTTGCCAATTTTACACTAATTTGGGCCAATTTTGACCCTATTTATTCTATCCGGGCACCTACCGCGGCGCGCGAGACGTGGGAGGGGCAGTTCCGAAACCCCAAGGGTGGTACCTTGTCTTAAGTGAGTGAGGGTCCGACCCTTAGGTCTACCACACCTATAAATCTTCCGAAACCTGTGATATTTAATAAGCTTTCTTTGTCGTAACTGCTTCGTTTACCCTGCAGGTAATTCAACCTTTAATAACTATTTGTGCTGCGTCTTTTGGTGTTTACAATTTCTAACTGCTACGCTTCGTGAATTTTACAAATTTTTGTACATATACTGAGCTTGTTACACAACAGCGCCTATCGCAAGAGAGCAATAACTTTTCCCAAATACCTGCACACCACGAGGGAATGTTAAAATTTATTGTCATAAATAAATAAAATTTTGCCGTAAAGATAGATTATCCTATATCATGGTTTACTGCCCTAATACAACGGGCAGCCGTTAACAGCCGGGCACGAACGGCAGCCCCCCACCAGGAAATCAAGCTGGAGGCACGTTCTTCGTTTGTTTCCCCATAAAATCGCGCAGATTTGGCAATTTTACCCACATTATCCCGAATTTTTGCCAAGTTACCTAAAAATTTCCGCGCGCTGTAGGTACCACCTGAGAACGGGGTGCGACCGAGGGTGGGGGTAACTGATTTTGCCTCTTATGGGCACCTATGCCTCAGACTTTTTTCTTTGTTTGCCCCAGATGATTTGTCTTAGCTTGCCCCAGGTGTGCTTTATCGTAGCTCGCCCCCTCAAGACTCAAAATTGTTCCCGGTTACATGTAATACAAAGTTTTATTACAATGGCTATAGCTCAGGAGCGGACAGGCGGACATTTAAACGATACGTACTTAATGGCAAAGGCGTTTATCTGTTAACTGTTTGTATGCATTTTCAACAGCAATAATTAAAACCTCCTACCGTTAAAGGCTAATATAATTTCGGTGCTTTCGTCTATAACATGGTAACTGATGAAGTGGTGTGATAAAATTTTCACAGTACATGTTTCATTTGATATTGCACCCCGGGCATAATGTTTAACTCCCAGAACCACTATAATCCCTCTATAACTCCTTCTGGCAAAAGAATAATACAGCCAATGAAACAGTAAAATAGCCTATATATTGTTTATTACAACCGCGTTGGTATTGCTGGTGCTGCTACAACTTGCGACTGAGTAGCGATCTTTGGTTGAAGTGCGATGTAAACATAAGACACATTTTCAGATAGAAATCTTCATATTTTCGCATCAACGAGAATACGATAGATACAATAGCAGTTCACCGTACGTTTGGATAAACCTAAATCAAACATTTATGAAGTCTACCAGCCAGCTAGCGAGTCACAAAGGCCTGGTTTCGTGCTCTTCGTTGTATTCGGCCGACATATCTAAGCTATGCGATAATTCAAGAACAGTTCTGATTGTTTCATCATACGTAAACCTGGGTAATTTCGAAAAAGGTTAGCATAAAGTAATTCGATAAAAGGATTAATTATTATTTTTATTCACTCGAGTAATACTTACTATTTACTGAAGCAGATTTTGTATTTAGGCGCGAGATTTAAGTTTAAGTGTGATATCAACTTAGGACGAAAATTCAGGAACACTACTTAAGCACGCAGAATTTCATAAAAAATTGACAAAAATCTTTACAAATTAGGTTAAAAGCCGAGGATACTATGAGATTTTGTAATATTTTCTTAACTTGTGTGTATAAAGGTGCTTAAGTGAATTTTGACCAAAGGACCGCAATACAGTTTTGCACTTAAATAGTCAAAATGCATGGAAAACTAACAAAATCACAATATATACCAAATTATAAGCTTTGAAAGGTGCAAACAAGTCACTGACACCTGATTATGGTTTTTTTGTATTCAATTTCATTAAAAAATGGAAAAAATTAGTTTGCATTGGAACCGAACCACCGTAAGGGGCATTAAAACATATAGGCTATGATTCGTTTAACTAATGCGTTATACAATATCAATTTTGCAAAATATCGTTATATTCGTAATTGTACAGTGGGTGGCGGTGCCAGTCAGTAGATATATCCGAACAATAAAGATTAGAACTAAAATCTGACTTTTGATATCAATATTTGTAGCTCAATTGAAGTTCCAGTACAAGATACTAAAAACCCATTCGTATATGTATTGAGTACAGCAAGCTAAATACGTTGTGTGTCTAAGTCAGCATATATGTAACAGGCCCGTTCCGGCCCGTTACGCGTCTCTCGCACGATTTCGGCGTCAAAATTGCTTAAAAGTGCCTCAATTTGAACTAGGCAAGGTTTACAGGAACGAAATTTTCGTGGGTACCTGGGTGCCATGGTTGCAAATAATTGCGTTGTTTATTGCCATATTGCACTTGCCTTTTATCGTTATTATGTTTTCTGTCATTGATATAACTCGCCGTTGTATGATATGCTTTATGATTGCATATTTGGATAAGGTACAAGTGAGCCTAGAGGAAACTGGCTTCGATAATTCGGTTAAGCTCAGAAGGACATGGAATGTAGGAGAGTGCTTAACTAATCAGGACAGAACACCCGAACGGAACTCGACTGCGTATCCCCACCCCCTTGTTGAAACTTCAAAATTTAGACTGTCCGGGTATAGGAGGCCTCTGACGATTTAAGGGGTCGGAAAGTAATCAAAATCCGGACTATCAATTTTACCTGGTTCAAGCGAACTATAGCCTAATGGTCGCGAAAGTAAGCTGAAATCAATGGGTTACGGTAGTTTCCGATTATTCGGAAATAACGGACCTCGGGCCTGTTTATCGGCCCGTAACTGTCCAACGGTTCAGATTTACCGAAAATGCCCCGAGTACTTTTCGGTAGAGAATTTTTAGGGCTCTCGCACGAGCCCAAGATATCACAAGTCGCTGGAGGATTTCCCGAAATATCCTAGGGACAAACAGGTAAACTTTCAATTAACGGCCAATACTTACGCTAGGTTTGGCTGGTGACCATGGTTCCGAGTGGACCTTATATAGGCTTATATGGAAATATAGTTATGCATATATAAGTGTACTGCTTGATCTTCGTGACTCGGTGTGTCTATTTTTCCGCCCCACCGTATCAAAACCTTTCTTTTATAGCATCCTTTGACGCCCAAAAATGCTTGACCACCATACTAACAACTGGTCTTTCTGGTAACCATCGGAGCAGTGATTGAAAGTACGCGTGTTTCCAAGTAGTATACCCATTTAGGCATCTGACGAGGCCACGCGGGTCTCGATCTGACCAGTCATCCTGTTGCTATATAGCCTAAATCTCTGTTTTATAATGCACCACGAAAATGCAACACAAAATTCCGTCAGTTTGTACCAACTCCGTGTTTGACCCCTGACCATAAATAGGCTCATGCGACCCCACATTCTACTCGCCTGCTCCCGGCGAGTACAACGATATCCGGCGGGTCTTTGTCCGACTTCTCGTTAGCCCGTTATAACTTGTCAAAGTGACCCCAATTTGGCATACCGACTGAAAGTGGGTACAAACCAACCGAAAATTTACCCCCGACTCTAAAGTAGGCAAATCGCCCCTCATTTTATTCACCACGTCGAGACATCTCCAAAGATGCCCGGCGGGTCTCCGTCAGCTGCCCCGTTAACCCGGGACGGCCGACAAAGCGCCCCCACCACTGTCGACACTCTCTCTATCCGTCGTGATTTTAGTGCCTCTCTAACCGCTGCCGTTAAGGCAGCGAAATCACCCCTCATTTGAATCGCCTCCCCAAGGCAAGTTCAACGATGCCCGGCGGGCGCCGCTCCGCCCAACCGTTAGCGCGGGAAAGCCCGCTGAAACCCCGTATACTAATGTACGTCGGAACCCAAAATTGGGTCCCGACACGCCACTACGTCTACCCCCTTCGTGTTTGGTATCATTCGGCCCCGTTCTTCGTCCTGGGACCGAATTTCGCCCCAGCCCCTTGAAAATCCCCTGTCCCGTCTCCCTTCCCGTGCCCCGTCTCTTTCGCTTTCTTTTCACTTTCCTTTCCTTTTTCTCTCTCTCTCTAACCGACTTCTTCGGTCGGTTGTCGCTGCTGTTGTCGTCGTGGTTGTGTTTGTTGTCGTTGATGTAGTTGCTGTGTGGTTGTTGTTGTTGTTGTTGTTCTGCGTGTTTCTAGTGTGAACTTGAGCGACCTTTCTGTCGCTCAGGTCGCCTGTGTGTCTCATGTGTAGTGTGTGTATGTGCTCATGAGTAGTGTATGTATGTGTGGATATAGAGATATGTATATACATACATACATATATATATATATAGTATAGGGATATGACAAAAACAGGACACGTAGGGACAAGAAGTACAAAACGACGCTAAATTTATAAGTTTTACGGACGGACTGGACACATAGGACTAGGAAAGACGGGGGGTAGGTTTAGGGCCCTCCGGTGGGCCCTGAGAGTTCCTGAATGGGACCCCCGATAGGTCAAAGGATACCTGGGAATGTGCTGAGCCCCCGACCGCGAGATAAGCTCATTCCCACCTTCGGTTCCCCCCTTTCGGGACGTCCAAAGACGTCCTGTCGGGATATTTGAAAAGCCATTAGCTTGGAACGCTAGGAATGTTTGGCTTTATCTTTTAAGCCAACATATAAACGTGCAATGTTTGCACGTTTACCCGTGGATTTAGCAGCAAGATTTAGCCTCAGATGGCCTCTAAATAAGCTTAATTAGGTGATGGATGAGGCAGTTAACTCGCTAAATAGCTGGAATTTGACCTCAAATCAGCGAGTTAGCTGGGGGGAAATTTGATGGATGAGGACCAGAAGACAAATCTGTCCCGAAATGAGGACAGATGTCCAGCTTAATTCGAGCATTTTACATAGAAAAGAAGATTCAAAATTTTAAATTTGACGGGTGACCCAACCATTTGGTAGAACAGTTGGGGGGATAACGGGCGATTTAGGATTGGGTAAGAGCTTTAAAAGATCTCAGTGATGATCTTCAGATCTATTTCTGACAGAAATTTTAAAAGTTACGCTGGAATTTAAGCTAAAATTCACAGATGGTCGACCTCCGAGTATTCGGAGGGTTCAAATTTGATGTCGGCGATTTCGATTGAAGCCGACTCTCTCTAAAGAGGACCCAGGGTTTACGATAGCTGTCAAAATTAAAATCTTGGGAATTTTTCGATTGGGCGCCCGGGTTTGAACTCGAAAAATTGGGCGTCAAAAGATCATCACCGATTGGATGGCGACAAAATCGCTATCCTTCAATATAGGCGAAAATTTTGAAGCGACGACTACCGCGTCGTCACTTGGAATCAGCTCGACTTCGGCAGTGCGGAGTTCGGTCGACTCTACTGACCGGCTCCGACGCTTTGGTTTTTATTGTTTTAATTTCGCAACGAGTTTGCTTTCCCGTGCTTTCTTCCGATTGGTTTCGATTGGCAGTTTGGAATGGAATTCGGCCGACGGAGGACCCGCGTAGGCGTCTTCCGTCTCGCGGAAGGGGACCGGCAGTTGCCGTCCCGGACCGAATATTGTAAGTCAGGAGGTGATCCAGGCGTATGGGGGTTTATTTTCCCCAGATCAAAGTGTAACAGATCATTGCTACTTGACTGGTTGTCGCGCAATTTTACCCCGATAGCTCGACCAGACGCCCGTCGAAGGACGTCTTAGTTTCCCCCGTCAGCTGATCGCACTTTTACATGTTCCTTGACAACCCTCCTTTAGTCGAGCTCCGTTTCGAGCAGGTTGAGTGATTGCACGCGGGAGTATTAGGTTGTGAACACGAAAGTCGAAGTCATTCTGATTCCCCGTGGGCTTAGGTAAGGCAAATCAAAAATGGACGCTTCTCGTCCATGCTTTACATGATATGTTGCTCTTGAGTTAGGATAATTGAATTTTCCTGAGCAGACCACGGTAAAATTTACCAATGAAACCATAGGGACTTACTTGCTTGTCTTTAATCACGGTTATGGTTTACACATTTTCAGCTTAGTGGACGGTTCGACACTCATGCCGCTGCGTGAGTGCGGACTGACGTTGCAGATAGGGACAGTGGACTAGCCTCTGTCGGGCTTTAGGAAGCCCCCAAAAATTCGTTTATCAGTTTGAGCTAAGCAAATTTGGGGAATACAAAAGACTAAGCACATTCTAAGTGATTTCAGCTTGAGCATAAGGTATTGGCACTCCGCAAGGAGCGATTTACATAGGTATGTTTTTGCACGATTTATCAGTACCCGATTTGCTCACTATGAAGGGTTTAGCACTAACCTTGTATGGGAATCAACCCATGACTACCCGAGTCCTCGACAGGCCTACGATACTATTTGCTAGAATCTCATACTGGATACGGCCGACAATGGCTACTGCGAAATCGCCTTGGTTAGACCATAAAGTTTACTAGAGTTCAATATCACACGCACACGTGGTTAAGCTTGACAATAGCCCGCAGGAAACTGCCCGTCAATAAAATAAACCGACAGCCCGGCTGGACGCCTCAATCGGTCACCGTACACGTGTTCAAAGGCGCGCTAGGACGCTCAAGGTTTAAAACGAAATCACTAGACCAACCGGGTAGCAAAGAAAAATAGTGACCTCTCGCGATTCGTTTTGACCCCAAACCGAGCAAGTGCAAAACCCCTTTTTCTATTTAGAGCGACTTGATCGCTGAGTTTGGGTGTTTTTCTGATTTTTCTCTGGTTGCCCGTTAGGCTATGTACTATGTATGCCCCCGCTTTGATTTTTGCTGTTTTCCTCTCTCTCCTTTTTCAGTTTCCCTTGTTAAGTTTCGATCCTGCACGGGGAATTCAAGCCCGCTGCAGATTTTTCCGTATTATCCACTCGACTATCGAGTTCTGAGAAAATTCATTAAAATTTTAGTGATAACTCGACTGCACAATTTCGCTAGTGCAGTCGAGACACTGTACACTTTCGATGCGTGCAGTGTGCTAGACTCTTAAAATGAGTACGATAGAGAGAGGACGGCAAAGACAACGGCGACACAGGAAACAAAAGAAACAAAGCAAGAAAAGAAAGAAAGGAACCAACCAAAACAACCCCAAAAGAAAAGTACCAACCCACGCCAGGCGAAACTGAGTCCCAGTTGTGGGACGGGCATGACAACCCGTCAGAACAGTTAAAAGTCCGGCCTTGGTCGCCTAGGAAATCGCCAAAGGCAACAACCGCCAGTGCCCCGTCTATTTAGGCTGTCGAAATAGTAACCAGGGGCGACCTTTCAAAATGAGTAAAACTCCGTCCCCTGCTGACATAAGGGGGTTCACTGGACACTCTCCTGCCAAAACCGGCCGCATAGTCATCGACATACCGGTTACGAAGTATCAAGATAAGGGAAACAACCACGATCCTCAATTTGGACTGCTGGAGACGCCAAGTGGAACTTAGTGTTGCTTAGTGTAAAACCCGGCCTAAGGACAAAGCGCCACGAGAGGCTCAGTAGGACTGATAGGTAGGATTTACGGAACTAAGACGGCACACCGGACGAGGTATTTATCGTTGGACGTCGCTATGGGCACCTCGCTCTTGGTGTGACGATTATCAGTACTCGATTGTCTGTCCCATAGGTAGTCGATGATTTTTCACCGTGTTTTAACCTGTACAGTAGTCGCTTTTATTAATGCATCTGTGTCTCGTTTTTGTCGTAGGTCCATGCCTTTCCGCGTACCCCGTTTCACGCCCGTTCGACTAAAGTTTTAGGGTAAAGGAGGCGAGCTACCCATTTTTGTGCAGGAAACCCTGCACGATCTAGAGCGAACTTCGAAGCATGCCAAAACACATAACCCGAGTTATAGCGGACTTAGTTGAACGTCTCGGGTATAGATTCCGGTCCGGTATTTCCGGGAACGTACTCGCTCGCGCCGCCTCGCTCCACGACCAGACGCGGACAAGGGAATGGACAAGTCGACTGGCTCAGGGTTTTGGTTTGTACAACGCTTCATTTGCTTGTATTCGATCTGTACTGTACATATTTTGAAAAAAACGTTGAAAATCATCCCAAGTGTCCCTTGTTGTTTGTACCTAAGCGTAATAAGTACGTCCGAACGGACGGGCCGACCCCGCGTGCCACGGCTTGACGAGGGGAACATTCCAAGCCCTGACATGTGCGGTTCGCCACCATTGTTCAATACGATAGATACGGAATTACAGCGAGAGTGGTCCACCAAATTACTTGTCAAACTAACTGGCTTAACAGTCCCTCTCAAGCAAAAGACAAATTTTATTAGGAAAACCCTATCACTAGACATTAACTAAGTTAACTTACCCCGCTACAAAATAGGTCGCCCGACGTTAAACATTTCAGGGTTTGTCGGAACCCTGTGGGGGCCACATAGGCTACAACGAATAAAGTGTTCAACCAAGAATAAACTCAGTAGAACTCAAATTTTTTCTAACAAACCCAAATTATCACGCGTTTTACTTTAGATTACGCTAGACAAAACAACTTCCGTTAGACTAGGACAGGGAACATCGGTTTGACATTATGACCTGTGAGCAGGTTTCGGTGTCAACCTCCCTGGGGGACCTCAGTGATCATACCCAGCTACTAGACACGTGCGCAACCAATCGGGCGAAGTCCGAACACACCCCGTGAAGCGCGCCTGCGGCCTGCTAAGCTCCGTAACTTCTTGGGTCTGACCAAGGAAAGTGGCTAAATTGTAAAACTTAGGGTCCTCCCTTGAGGTTATGATAGCCGGGGTCGTATGGGCATGGTGTTAGGAAGTTGCGCCATGCAGCTGCGTCACCGTTATTACATATATTTCGGTAGTATATGAATTTTACTTGATTTTGTTCCGTCCATAGGGTATTTGTTCAGAGCTTTTATCTGATATTAGCGGTACACTACCGCCAGTACCGCTCTCATTGTCAAAACTTTGAGATAGCTAGTTTCTGTGTGACATAGTCATTATATTTAGCAACACTGACATAAACCCTTAAGTTTGCTATATACTTACTGCCACAGCGGGTGGTCTGGCATCTTCATATCGCAGTAACGATGATAATAGTATGTCTATCATTTGCTATGTACAGCTGCCTATCCTATTTTCGATCAAATTTCTGAATAATCTAGTAGCTTACACAGATATCAGTTGATTATAACGTAGCCAAACTTGGGCAATTTCTGTGAGCTGATCGAATAAACATTGTGTAAATCTGTAATTTGCAAAACCAGGTCGTGTATGAATTTTATGCCAAGTGGGCAGTACTAATATTCTGAGCAGGACGATATTGATATTCTGATCGGATAAATTATCACGAACGTACAAAAGAAATTGGAAGTATTTTGGGGTATATATTGCGTTATCTACAAAAGTTCCACAATTTATAAACCGATAGGAGAGCGTATTGGGCGATCCGCCACTTATAGCTGAACGTATACCGGAATAGGGACAAAAAGAACTTAATATATAAAAAACTATTATGGTATTCGTGTCGCAGTTTGTTCACCGGGGTTTTATATCACAGATATATTGTTAAATGGGCACGTCGCATCACACTTAACGAAGTTGTCATAGTCGATCACCGGGAAGAAAATATATAGAATATAAATAAAAATATATATAGTATATGTCACAGAGGAAGACCACAGTCAGCACCGAGCTAACATATTGTAGCACCATAGTGGTCGTAGAGAAAGCCGAACACTCTGTAGGATATATAGTTGCAACAACAACAACAACAATGACAACAGCACAACAGGCAAGAAACAATCATAACACAACATCAGGTACTAAAACGCACACTTCTAGCATCAAAACATTGATTCTGTCAGGAGGTTACTTATCGCCAATCAGAAAATTCATAGACCCAGAGGGCATTAAGAGGATGTTCTAAACAAAGGGTAGTGAGGCCATAAGCTATACTACTGCGAGTGAGTCAGTATTTTCTTACCAGCAAATCGGTTGGGTTGACCGACCAGCAGCAACAGCAGCGCTTATTTAATATATTTAATTGGTTTTGATTTTGATATTTTTTTGGTCTGGCATAGCTTTACCTATGTCCGGCGATCTTAATTGTTGCCTTCGTGGCGTTGCTGTCAGGTATAAAACAGGGGACCGGCTCGTATCCCCGATCTCGGTGGTAGGATTTTGTTAGACAACACTGTAACTGTACGGTCCGCAGCGTAATGTGCGGTCATCTTGTAAACTTCAAGTAGCCTAGGAGTTTGTGGAATGACGTGTACCCAACCAAAACAGCCGGAATGTTCTATCCATTTCGCAGTTAACCCATGTCAGGATCTACTGCCATTGCGAAAGATCTCGCCACGACAGTGCCATCATGTGGTATACGTTTCGGATATCTTGGCGCACGATGTCGTGTGTGAGAATGGCCGGGCCCGCCAAAGGTATTAAAATTGGCCAAATTTATGCACACTTCTAAAGAGAATTTCTCAATCAAAGTGGCTGGTTCCCCTAAGTAATGCATGGTAACCTGGCCAGGCATCGGGTTGCTATGGCTCGCCTTCAGTTTATTGTTGTATTATGCCTGCATTAACTGCAGTTATTTTATGTGTTTTTGGTTTGTTCGAAGACAGTGTGCGCATGTGCGAAAGGACGTGGATGGCGATCATATGTGATTACGACATGGATCCATGAACACATATATATGTATTGCCGCATATATTCGCTATATATTTCCTGGACAAAATATACAGTCATGTGACCTCTTGTAGTTTCACTACAATGTCGAGACAAAATATAGAACCATAAAATATACATATAGCAAACATACTTTAGAAAAAATTGGGAATGTTAAGAAAGTACAGCAAGTGAGTGCAATGTACGTCCTAAATTTGGTTTTAAATTCTAATCAAGCCAAGACATAGTTAAATTTCTGTTAGAACACGTCGATAATAAATCTGCCAATATAAAGTGATTACGAATCTCACAAACAGCCTTTCATTTAGTACCGGAGTTCAGGCGTTCTATCCGCCTTAGGTTGGTGAACCAGTAATTTATCTCAAACTGATACGTATAAGGCCCAAGGATAGATTTATATAAAACAATTATCAGAGATCCGATGAGGTAAACTTTGCATGAACTCTGTTAATAAAGTTAAACCTGTCATGGGTACAGCACTCAGATATAAAAAGTGTAATCATTTTCCTTGACGAATAGAAAATTCTGCAGCAAGATTTAAATCGCTTTATACTGCGTTATGCGAATCGTAAGAGTTCGTTCTAATGCGCCCTTCAAAAAGTATCGCTGAATTTAGGCGCCCACAATTCTCCTTCAAATTTTCATGACAATAAATATTGAGCCAAAGCTATTTTCAAACTGAAGACTACTGCTGTATGTCGTTTCTTTTTTCAATTTCAATATAATAAAAATTATAAGCACTGCATATCGACAGTCAATCGCGTTGTAGCGCCTGGCATCTCTTGCATAAAGTCAGGGCGTGGTGTAACAATTAAAGAAAAATATTGAGACACATTATAAATGAGTGAAGATGATTGAAAGTTTCTGAGTATATTTGGAGTACCAAATGTTTCGAATGTTACACTTACCAGACTTGTCAAAATTGTCCATCGGAGCAAAAAGCATTTCACTTTTGCCAAGCCCGATTGTTAAATAGCACTTGGAGTTTGACCATTACACGATATTTAAGTGGAGAAAAATTTGAAGGTTTGAAGTCTTCGTTGGTTCCGAAATTACCTGTTATAACGAACATCAGATATTTTTGCTTACCATGTAGATGTGGACATGCAAAATAGCCTAAGATATGAATTGTGGCGTGTTTTGTTGTAGTCGTATTGGATTTTGTGAATAAATTGTAACGTTTCCGATAATGTCACATAGTGCTCATAGTGTACTTTGTAGTAATAAAATGAAATGGGTAATTGTTGTTCAAAGCGATCCGTAAGAGCAAATATAAAGTGAATTAGAAAAATAAGGAACAAACTGTGAGCGAAATAATTGCTCGTTTGCGATAAGTTGTCTGCAGGCTGACTTAGCCTTGTCCGAATGTCAAGATAAACTCAGTGAAGAATGCTATATACGTTTTTCCTTAAAGCTGTATTTGGATAATCTGTCTAGCCTAGGCTATCAACTATATAGGACAGACTATAGTGTCCTGGTTTATTGATTTATGTGGTTATTGTTTTTGATTTATACTATGCCGGTAGAAATTTAATTTTTAACCGTTGATGAGGTGGGGTAGTTTAATTTTTGGCTGAGGCAAATCGTGGTAAACTTCAAATATTGGGCAAATGCAAGTCTTGGCAGACGCGACGGTAAGGAATTAAAATTTTGGTGCATGTTTTAATTAATGGCTCTATCGGACAAATTCATAGTCAACGCAGACTGTCATGCAAAACCTTGCGGTCACGTAAGACTCCTCTAGTTGTCCGGAGTGACCAGAAAGACTATATATGTTGAAATGATGTGCGCCTCATGAGACTGTTGGGCAACTGAAAGTTTTATATGCAACTTAACTTGACCGCCTCATAATAAAAAGCCCGTACACTAATCTTTATGGGTTATAACAACAGACTACACAGCTGAAAGTGTTGGTCGATTTTGATCATGTTAATTAATCTAATTCTATAGAAGGCATGTTTTGCAGTATTTTCTTGAGCAGCTTCGTTGTTTTAAGCTGTGTGGCCGAACAAAATTGAGTGATAGGACACAAAATAATTAACAACTCGTCAGCCTTCATGAAATTAACTAATAGGTCAAATGTTATTTAAATTTAGCTGGTATTCATGTTTCGGAAGATAACATTTCGTGACGAACCAATTAGGAATGCTCCAAGTAAAACATCGCTAGTATAAACTAAATCTGAATGAGAGTTCACAATACCCTGCTTCCAGTACGAGAGCTTCCGGTGGAATCTCTTATATGTTCTTCATTTTGAATGTTCAGGGTGTATCATTTTCTAGAAAAGATGCTTCTTCGAGTCAGCTAAGGTTAGGTTGAATCGAAAGTGAAACCGATGCCTCCCATCGTAGGTAAGTATGTAAAACTTTTAGTCACATCTCGAAAAAGACCTAAGTCCTAAGGATTTTTCTTTTCTAAAGATCCTCTGTTACCCTTCAATAGGGTTAGGGTAGAACTGGAAATGAGGTCAACTTGAAATGATCCGGAGTTAAATCGGTCAAATGAAGCAGAACCCAACACTAAGAAATCTGAGTAAGTCCCTTCAAACTTAAGCTGATGAATTTAATACTGGCAAAATAAGTGAAATTATTTGTCTCCGGAAGATCCGTGGCATGCTACCATCCGCCTCGCTGAAACCAAGTTGAAGAAAACGTCATTCGGACTCGTTCTAGCTGACATTCATAGATTTAAAAACCCAGATTGGTCAGAATACCACTGACAAAATGTTCAAAACCCAATTTTATTAAATTACCAGAGTTGGTGAACAAGTAAAACTCACAGAAATCTTTGAGATACACGAGCAAAATATCTATGAAAATTTAGGTTGTGGCAAAGGAACCTAAAACAGGCCTTTTCTCGAATAAGAACTCAAAACTCAAGAAAACCGTGAGCTTAAATTTAACAACTGAACACCTTTAACTAATAGGTCAAATAAAAATGTCTGTTCCAGGGCGAACAATTGATAGTTATGAGCTCTGCCCATTTGCATAACATTCTGTAGTGATGCCGGTTCTAACCAGTTTTCTATCCATTGCAAGTCTAAGGTACAAGCTAGAGTTATTTTGAACTTAGGCACATGAAACTGGCTGTAGTATGACTCTTTGAATATCCTAGTCTTGTCCCGACATTCAGTTGTAAAACTCTGTGTCGACAGTATAAAACATGCATTGTGCATGTGAATGTAAAAAGGCGACGATCAGTAAAGCAGAATTTATACCTTAGAAAAACCTGGCCCACTTAGCTGTAAAATTTGGCTGAAGGGATCAATGAAGACATTTTGTCAGCTGATCCTAGAATCTATCCAAGGAGAACTTTAGTAGAACGCCGCTGTTTGAATTTTAACGGGAGAATATTCCCGCAGCTAAAAAGTATATCAGTGTTTAGATCAAGAGTAGTTAGGTCAGTTCTATTAGTTCAGATATTGAAATATTTTGCTGCACACTTGAAAGTGTAAATTTGAGCCAGTTTAGGTCTAAAACGTATGCCCGTTCCGCGTTCGATTTCAACAGCTAGAGCAGAATTCTTGTTTGATCGACACAAACAAGGTTTCAGAAGCAAGTATCAGCAACCCGAAAGCTAAAGAATTTATGTATCGACTCGTTACGCCAGTCTTATCACAAGTCAATTTTAGCTACTGGCATCTAAATTATTAGCAATCGTTTCATTCAAACTTATAGCATTTACGGGCGAATTCGATAGTTCACGAAAGCAAACGATTATTAATTCCAGACCGGCCATAGTGAGCCAAATTCATTCAAATATAAGAGGTCATGAAAATTATATCTTATGATAAAACTATGGCCTTTTAGTGAACTCGAGGAAATCAGTCGCGCTACAGAACACGGAGCATAAGTGCGAAAATTTCAACTTCTTTGTGAGCATGAGAATGTGTTAAGAACTCTTCTGACCCGCAAAACATTGTTGTAACTTTGTTCATTGAATGTAATTAAACTTCTTTCCGAACGGAAAGCCAAATAACTACTATCCAAACAATAACGATTCAAATTCAGTTACCACAAAATTATGCAAATTTCGAATCTACTTCTTATGGAAACAATAGTTAAAACAGTATTCAGAGAAATTTTTCAACACTCAGGCGAGCAAAAAGTGTTGCACGTACCAAAGGCTAATTTTTCTGTAACTCATTATAAAGGCGTTTGCGTAAAATAACTCTACGCTGCATCGTTAGCTCAACAATGACAGTCCCGGATACACTTCATTCCAAAGTTTCCATAAATTTCTAGTCCTCTTTGACGTTTGGTGCAATTTCAATTGCTCATCGAAGTCCTATAATTCTTCAAATTGACCATTGTTGTAGATTGGTTTCGGCGAGTTGTCGAGCCAGGACCAACAGCGAATTGTTGTGCCTTGCAAGCGATTAGCAAGTCAAGCAATGTATTAATGGGCCGCTGGCACACGCGCAGTTGGCACTGGTAGGCTCATAATGATCACTGCACTGCTCGGTTTTGAACTTTAATGAAGCACAAAGTGTACCGTCGGGTTCCAAACTTCGACTTGCTCAATCATATTGAGCTGGGCATCATTTATTTCAGTATTAATACAACTACTTCATAGGATTCAAAGCGCAGTTTATTTTTGGTAATGTGCTATACATAATGCAAAATGTGTACCCACCCATTGCGAATTGCTGAAAACTCTCAAATTGTTCACTAGCTGTCGGTCCTTATGTTTGGTTGAAAATAGACACTCAGCGAAATTGTTGGCTTGCACACATTTCACACAAAACAGCTCTGCCGTTTCTATCTCACAGGCTGTAAGTTCGCCCGATTGAATAGCGATGCTGCGGTACCGATCAACAAATCGCAACATCCAAGCAGTAACTCGAAGCAGTCGAGTTAGGGACAATAAACGACTGGCATCAAGGCGAAATGCCTCTTTTTTGACACTCAAATCGTCAACATCCACATTAGTTGACTCAATTTCAATCAAGGCAGCAGTGTCTTCGGCCTTAGGACTGCTAAAATCTTTGTTGTGTGGCCACTCAGAAGCTGCACTAATCAACCATGATGGGCCGTTCCACTACAGCTTACTGTTTGAGAGCTCCATGAAATAGCAACCTCGATACGCTAAATCAGCAGGATTATCAGCTGTTGATACATAACGGAACGTTACGTTTCGAAAAAACCGAATTTCATTGAGTCTGTTGCGTGCAAATGTTGTTGGAACTAGCTTCACAGTTATCCAGTGAAGCACACAATGTGAATCGCACCAAAGATATTTGAGCGAAACCGACACATTTAGCTCTCTCGCCATATAGTCCATTCTTCGAGAGCCAATCAAACCCCCCATGAGCTTCATGCGCGGTATGGAGAGTTCTTTAATAGGACCGATGCGAACCTTGCTAAATATGACGACCACAGGTGTGCTACCGTGGCTAGAAAGTTTTAGATATACAACCACTGCGTATGCGTTGGTTGACGCATCGCAACATGTGTGCAATTCCACTTTTATATATCCTTGCTCATCGCACAAGTATTGACACATCGATGCACTTTATTATATCGAATTTGCTCCAATTGTGACATATATTTGGTCCATTCCATTGACAATGGTGATGGAATAGAATCATCCCAATCAACTTTATCTTTCCACAACTGCTGTAGCAGTAGTCTACCTGTGTGACAGGTGCAAACCAACCGCAAGAAACGATTATCTTTGCCATTGAACGAAACATCTATCTTTTCGTGGTATCAGTAGCAGCGGAGTTTTCTACTCCGCAACAAGACAGAGTATCTGTCTGCACATCTCTAGTTATTCCAAGTACCTTGCTGATAGCCGATTTGCCGGGATCATCCGTGGCAATAGCACTTATCACATCTTCCGAGTTGCAAAACCATTCGCGAAGATTCATGGATGTGCCACGAAACAACTTCTTCGCGTCTTTGTGGAAAGTTTTAGCTTAGCTAACTTCCATCGCACCAGTAATGACGTTATCGTCGTACATATTTCCTTCTATCTGCTTTGCAACTTGTGATGACGACTGTTTCAGATGCAGATGAATTGCTCCAGCTAGCAGAACTGAACTTGGGGCAAATCCAAACGGAACGCGTGTAAATCTGTACACAATACGATTCTTGCTTGTCGATGACAAATTCAGGTAGCTTACCCAGAAAAAGCGTGTAAAGTTGCGCGACTGCAGCTTTAACCCTACCTGCGAGAATGCATTTTCTATATTGCGAACCCCAGTGTCCTTTGAATAAGATAGAATTTGATCTAATACTGGACGTCTCTTGTTCATCGATAGTTTTTTGATATTGACTTAAAAACTGTTCATCTGAGCGGATACGCTTCAGCGTCGAATTCAGTCGACGTCGCGCTAAATGTTCATTCGTTGGTAACGATTCGACATCTGACGTGAAAGGAAACCAAACATATTAGCGACCGTCATAAAACTGTGTCGGTTCATTGAAAAAGTTCAGAGCCTTGTCATCCTCCGTTGATGTATCCGTAGGACGCAACCCAATGTTCTCCAGACGCCACAACTTCTCCACACAAAACTTCGTGTCGAGCAATGGTCTAGGACTACAGACCAGCAATGACACCTGTTTGTCACCACGCGTCCCCGAAATCTGCCCTGCTCCTATAAAACAGAGAGTTGAAGAAATGAAGATTGAACCATCAGGGCACTTAATGCATTCTTCGTGGATGAAGTCGTAATTATAGTTGATGCCTGCAAGAACATCAATTTCGACGAGTTTGAACACGTCGGATCAACCAGTACCACATGACTGACACAAGCGTATTTTTAGCATCGATTGGATGATTCTAAATAGGACAAGATATTGTATCGATGAAGTTCGCAACCAGAATGAGCTTATTTCAATCTATTTCACACATTCCTAACTCAACAATAGGATAAAATTGAGACTTTCGGCGTTCGTGGGAAAATCCAGCCATCGGCAACACTTCTTGTCCCAAAGAACGTGCTCCAATACGGACGGCAGCTCTCACAGGTTGACTTCTCAGGCTGTTTGCCTGAGATACTCTGCTCGCACAAGCTCCGGTTATGGTTTGTGTTTTTGCAATAGAAGCGCGGTCTGGGTTTAAGGCATTTTCCTTTCTTATGCGGCGTTCACGTTATAATGTCCCCGCTGTTTGGAACTTTTGCCCCCTCCCCTTATAGTCGCGACCCTACTCTACAGACAGTCTGAGTGACACCCATACTGTAAATCAATTGCCGAGGGTGTACGACACACCCCTAGCTACTGGATTTTTTCTTTACAGTGTCGTACGCATCCTTAGCTACCAATTTGGCGCGAATTAACTGTAACAGATGGTGTATGTAGATAATGTGGTTTATTAGTCAACTAGGCTGCGTAGTGTTTTAAAATACCCGATAGTTGTACCTAGGCCATATGAAAGCTGGGGAAATAATGCCGCACACTGTCCATAAAACTGTAAGCAGACACGGTGTGTTTGACACTGTCGAGAAGTAGTAATACGCGTAATTAGCTACCTTTGAAAAAATTTATTAAATGCAAGGGGGTGTTTAAAACACTCTGTTATCAACAGTGTCTCTGAAAACTGTGTGGTGTACATAGGTTCCAAACGTTGGGGACATCATGACGCGAACGCCGCATTAATGTCCGTTACCCAGACAAATATAGCAACTACCCCGCACCTTAAGTTTCCGTGACTTAATATCGGAGTACTAGGGGCACTGATCAGAATAGTGCGACCCCACACTGAAACTGCATGTAGGGTCTGAACCTTTTCGGACACCACCGTTCGCCAGAAGATTTGACGAGGTGCCCATGGGTCTTTGAAAACGGAATGAACAATCAGAGCTACTCGCTTTTGCCCTAGACCATAAGTTTGATTGTTCAGCTGTTTTCAAGCTGTTGATGGTCAAGCGACTCAAATCACGGGCGCGAATTTCGTCCTTGAGCCAATTGCGAAGGTCGCTCAAAGATCATTGTTGTGTTCCATTTTTGCGGTGTAATTCCATCTTCACATATGGCGGAAGTTTAGAAAGGATTATAGAAACAAACACTTGACTAAAAGTCTTCTCGCCAAGCCCTAGCGCTATGAGACTTCGAATGTACCGTTCACACTTGTCGTAGGTTTGCTTCAATTTCTGTGTCTCATAGTTGGAAACAGGTAAAGCGAGAATTGTCCCCCAATGCGCATGGATGGCTGTCTACTTGTTGCCACATCTGTCTGACAAAACAACCACAACTGCATCGTCATTTGCGTTGGCGAGGCGGTACCCTTCAGTAAGCCGAAGGGAGTCACCTTCCAGAAAACTGCACAAATATTTGAACTTGCCCACGTGAGACAAATCATCATTTTGATGTACAGTTGTTTCAAAGACGTCCCAAAACTCTTGAAATTGCATTACGTCGCCTTTAAATTTAATAATTTCAAGTTTCGGGAGCTTCATTGAAGGGAGCCTGTGGTCAAAAAGATACTGTCGTAACTCTGACCGATGGACTATAGCAGCCTCACCGAAGCGCACACTTTGTTGCTGCTCTAATTTTGAAGAAAATTTTGTTAAAATAACCAAAATTTCTTCATCGAACACCAAACACTTTTGAATTTCATTAGCCACGGCGGCATAATCTTTCAACGTGCCTACTATCTCATCATTAAGTGTATTAAAACGTGTCCGATAGTCCTTAAGATTAGCACAACATCCCCTTAATACATCAAAGTCTGATTGTTCTTCCGACACCAAAGCGGCTCCGCCTTTTGAAGCTCCTTTCTACAGTTCGTGCGAATTGCAACACGCTGTTGATTTTTCAAAGTTGTATCCACAATAATCACAGTCAGTTTCTTAGAATATCACCAGAAAATTGGCCAAAAAAATTTGAAAAAATTATGCACCAATTAGAATCTTTGTATCGTAGAACAAAGCACAATATCTTTGAACAACGATTAGACAGACCCAATCCAAAAATAGGTACGATTTCAGGTTCGACAATGAAGACAAAGTACCATGTTAAGAACTCTTCTGACCCGCAAAAATACTAATGTAACTTTACTATGCAAATAAACTACTGTCCGAACGAATAATTACTGTCCAAAACAATAATAGTAACAAGCTACCCTGTCGGAAACACATACTATGTGTCAAGAACTTTCGTTTGAAAACAAAAAAGTTTTCTTCTTAAAAGAAGAATGTCACAGCAGTCATATTGCTATTAACAATAGAATTTATGTGCCTGGACTACATATAGTTATTTAAATATAAACTTTACGACGGTTCAGCATAATATATGGTTTTTGAAACGTCAAATTATGTGACTTCAGCGTTTGCGAATATGCTGTCTATGAAATAGCAAGAATGAATTCAGACCTGGTAAAGTTGATAATATAATTTTCGATGTCATCAATTCTCGGAATTCCTAAATGATTTCATCTCAATTGTATTCAACAAATCCGACACGTTTGCTGCATGCCATTTAAGCCTGTCACGCAGACTCCAGCGGTCGGAACTGAAAAGGCTTAGACTAAAACAGATACGAGCAGTGCAGTGCAACCAAAGCTGTAATGCACACTCTGACAAAATGAGAAATCAATGTCACAGCCTGACGGCTGTGACAATAACTACCATCTAAACAATAACAATTCAAAAGCAGCTACCACAAAATTATGCAAAGTTCGAGTCTACTTCTTATATAAACAATCGTTAAAGCAGTCAGTACTCAGAGAAAATTTTGCACAAATAATGCTGACTTCAGCCAGTAAAATAGTGTAAACCATTTCATGTACAAAATTTCGGCTTGATTGATTGTCGGGTGGAAAAGGCAGAGTCCACCTTATTACCTATACATAGGCCTAGGGGTTAACTATCACGGGGGACCTCTGGTGAATCATACCACAAAACTAGCCACGTGCGCCACTGAAATGGGATAGATCGGACACTCTGGCAAAGTCTTCCTGCGGCCTGCTAAGCTAACCGACCCCTTGAAACTAGGTGCATCGATACCAGTCCCTTGAGTGTCGAGGAAGGCGCAGTCGCGTTGGCACCGTTTAGTAGAAATCTGACGGTGCAGCTGGGTAACCCGTCCGAAGCTATTAGGAGAGTTTTTATTTTGGTTTGGTTTCCACCGAATGGAGTCGAAAATGTTTCCCTCTAGTACATTATGAACAGCGATGAGTAGCGAGCAAACATCTACATGGAGGCACCCTGCAACCGCAGAGTGAGGTAAATCAGGTCAATATGTATATAAAATTGCGCGCTAGCAATAATATATTACTGCTGTTATCCAAGAAGTAGGAGTACCTACTCCTACTGTGTACATACAGTATAGATTTCGAGAGAAAATGTTGATGCAAATAAAATTGCTGTATTATAAGAACTTAACACACTTTAAAGACTGGATGCAGTTTAAGCAGGTGTTATTGATGGCTATCCTGAAATCCGTATGTAACAGTATTTTATGATTCATTAACTATATTACGAAAAATTTATTAGTCCTTATATGAAAGGTATAGTGATAAAATGGTTTGGATTCAAGAGTAGGAAAGTAGGAAAAAAATTACGTTTCACCAGGAAAATCAGTTACTCTTTTCGTAAAATCTACCGAGAACCCTGTACGCTTACTACATGAGTACGTTGTGTTAGAAAATTATATGATTGAAATAGATCATTTTTCCTGGAGTAAAGTTTATATATTCCTCAATATGTTTGAAGAACATGCAAAAACTACTAGTGAAATGTATTTTTACTAGCTTACGACCTTATGTTGGACGTGAACTATGATGTTGGACTTTAAAATTCAGCAGACGCACTTGTGCTAACCTGAGAGCCATCACAGTGAATTTTAGAAAAAAATATCACCTCCTCGTGAAGATCATATTGTTATTCTGAGTCACATCAACTGCCGCGAATCTGTTACTCTCATGACGTGTTAACGCATGTGATATTGTAATATTTAGCGTGATTATCGTTTTGACAATGTTAGCAAGTTAGTATTCACTGATTATATTCAGCGAATCAATGAGTTCGTATTATATGTTGTTTATCGATTGTTAATTCTAAGGTATATGTTGAGAACCGCGGCGGTATTGGGCATAACAAAGCATTTTATTTGTTCGTATCATAGCCAATTATTGAGGCCAGGATGAGGAATAGAAACTGGTATTCTTAAAAACTTGTGTGTTTTAACTCTACTTTATAAACAACATAAATAGAGTTCATCGCATTCGTAAGTATCGCCAAATCTAATGCGCTAAGCACACTACTCGAAACATTGCGATTTGCCAATATGATTGCTTCCTTTTGTGGATTTATTAACTTTAGCGTAAGCAATCTTCATTATTTGCGTAATAGATAATTATATATTCAAGGAACTACGAATCGAAATGCATCCGAGTATTGGTCTTGGGCATCGGCGTACGGCAAAGTTGTGAACCCGGTATTTATATACACCGACAGCTGGCCATTTTTCGAATACATACAATCGATAAGACAATATTTGCCAACACGCTTAGAATACTTTGAACGAACATCGATGAATGCGTTTGATCAAGTTACGGCGATCAGAAAAATTGTCTGCCATCCAGAATTTCGAACAATGCCTCCGATAAACAATCCGGAATACGTAGCAGTGATGAATATGAAATACGAAGTTCTCGGAAGGGTTATCGATATGAATCGCAACACAGATTATCGATATGTTGCTTGGCTTGATATTGGATACTTTCGAGGTAAGATCAAATATGTATGTTTTTGTTATAACTATAAAGATCACTCATCGACAATTTTTTATAACAGTGTCATCTTTAAATTATACATATAACAACCTTGTTAAGAAACTTAATTACCACTTTACTGTGATGCAACTGATGATGGATTTTATAGACGAGCATTTTGGCCACGACATGTTGCTGACTTAAGTCGGTTGGCCGGTGAGGACAGCATAGTTTACCGAAACAGTGTAGTATCTAGACTGATACCAGGTCAGGTTACTCTTGGCAGTAAAGATAATATGTTTCAGGAAGTGAATGACATGTATAGCAGCGCTTCACCACGTCTTCCTCAAATGAAATAAAGTAGCAGCGCACTCGGGTTTCAGCCAGTAGGCAAGATCCGATCTGGTTATATTTGAACCAACCAAGGAGTGGCACTTAAGTTAATGCGTATTAGTTATTTATTAAAAACCTAGAATGCCGATGATGGCACGCTAATGCTGTCGCCATGACGAAACATTTTAAGTCTCCGTCATTTAACTGCTAAAACGTGTTGATACAGATTCACTCAGAAACAAGTCATCATGTCATTTTTAGTTTAAATAAGTATGTAATTAATAGTCATCAGCAGATGTCATTAACAAATTTAACTTGAAAGATTTAGAAATGCTTTGAATTTTAAAGAAGGAACTTAAAGGCTTTTCTTTCCACTCCGAAATATATTACACCGCCTATGTCTTAGTCCGCAAACAGTGTCGGCTTGTGGCGCCGTCAGTGGGGGGGGCGGGGGGTCGTGGTGGTGGAGGAAGCCGAGGAATCAGAGGAGGGACGTTGCCTCAACGGATAACCACTATGAGCGTGTATGATGCAGATATTGTACGTATGAATCATATTATAGACACAGCTGTACATTACCATCATAAAGACAGTTTTTGCGTATATACTTATGATTTTGGCATTGATAGTTATGCTGGTTTTTTGTGCTTTTGGGAACGAACTAAAAGCCTAATAATAAAACGGAAGTAAACTTTAACTGCAACCAAGCAGATATAAATTTGCAGTACTGACAAATAGTTTTTGAGCATACATTATGTCGCTCCGAGGTCTCAGGGGACAGAAGTGGGTAGGGAAGGGCTGGCGTCCATCTAAGAGGATGAGGAGGTAGAGGCCCTAGCGGGAGGTGCTCCGGGTGCTGAAAACAGTTGACGACATCGCATTCCTCCGAGAACCTCCTTCATTTTCTGCCAGTTTTACCCCAATTTTTGTGAATTTTCGCCACATTTTCGGCGGTGGGGAAGGAGGATTGCTGCGCACCAAAGGGAGATAGAGTGGTACTTTGAGCGGGTACACCATGGCCTTGGTCGGTCCTAGGCCTCAGGGTGTAGCCCCTTGAACCCACCTTTGGCATGTATGGTTTCTGAAGATTGATTCTTGCATTCACATCGAGGTTGCGAATATTGGTCCGACTCATTGCACGAAAACAGGGTTGTGCGGGTTTTATCAAACCAACAAAATAGTTTTGAAAGTTCGTAACTTATATGTCTTTTCGAGGCTACGACTATATTGTCATGTCATCATGGCACAGACACTTATTTTCAGGCAGACACTAACAAATAGGCGTTATAACTCGCCGTCATAAATTGATGTCGCACGCATAATAATTAGCCTTCCAAAACAAACACTGGAAACATCCACTAGAAAGCGACAACTAGGCCAACGCTATGCCTAAAGCTCAGAGCACTAGAACTAATGGAGCTCATTTAGTCGGGATTTTTACCATCTCATCTCGTGGTGTAATAAAAGGTTGTAAGTTAATAATTTACGACACGTTAGTATAATTTCTGAATGGTGAAGACGCAACCACACGTTATTGGTGAAAACATAAATAAAATTATTAGCATCTAGCAATCAACTAAGTTTAACGACGAACTAATTTTCGGTAGGCGGTACCACAGTCATATACATTCCTTACCACTATTGTGTTTAGAATTAGGCTTGTTACTCGACAGGCATCCGGAATCAAAGTATTTGTATGTGACGCCAGCCTGTGCGGTGCAGCAAACATCCTGAGCAAATTTTAAGCAGAAACTGAAAGCTATACATTTCCTTAGAATGATGCTAAAAATGCTCCTTCTTGTTGCGAGAACAAATGGTGTCTTCCTGGAAGTGAAAATACAGAACATTAGATTGTTGCACAACGGTACTTTTTGGGACACGACATTGAAATGTTGGTAAACATCTTCAGTGTTCATTAACAGCAAAAGTATCACGTCAAGTCCAAAGTAAATTACATTGCATAAAGACAAAGTACTTCTTGTCGAAAAGTTAAACTTCGCCAATACTAATTGTAAACGAATAAATAAATATGGGTACAAGTCTACCAAGGGCGATGCTTGCAAATATTGTAGTAGTTTCTTTTCTTATGAATGATTATGCGTTTTTTATTTTTTCATGTAGACAGAGCGTATTTTCCAGCTAAAATTAACAAAATTTTTTATATATGTGTAATAACGGTGACGCAGTTGCATGGCGCAACTTCCTAACACCATGCCCATACGACCCCGGCTATCATAACCTCAAGGGCGGACCATAACTTTTACGGTTTAGCCACTTTTCTTGGTCAGACCCAAGAAGCTACGGAGCTTAGCAGGCCGCAGGCGCGCTTCACGGGGTGTGTTCGGACCCCGCCCGATTGGTTGCGCACGTGTCTAGTATCTCGGTATGATCACTGAGGTCCCCCAGCGAGGTTGACACCGAAACCTGCTCACAGGTCATAATGTCAAACCGATATTCCCTGCCCTAATCTAGAGGAAGTTGTTTAGTCCGGCGAAGTTTGTCGTAGAATGTATGATAATTTTGGTTTTACAAGCTAAATTTTGAGTTACACTCAGTTTATCCCTGGTTGAACACTTTGCTCGGTGTAGCCTATGTGGGCCCCCACAGGGTTCCGACATTCCCTGAGAGTTTACCGTCGGACGGTCTACTTAGTATCCTGATAACTTAATGGTATTAGTGATTAGTGCTAAAGTTTCCCTAATAAACTATATCCTTTGTGTAAGTGCGGCCGTTACACAAGCGAGTTTGATAACTAATTTTGTGGACCACTCTCGCCGCAATGCCATTATCCAAGTATATCAATATTGGCGGCGGACCGCTCGTGTCAGGGCTTGGGGTATTTTCGTCCGCAAGCCGTGGCACGAAAGGTCGGCCCGTCCATTTGGACGTCCTTATCACGCTAGGAATCCAATAACACGGGACACGGCAAATAATTTTCAAGAGTATATTTAAAGTCTGATACAAAAACAGTCAATGATACGAGATTGGAACAATCTATGGAACAGTACAACCAAGACGACAAAGCTCTGACAGCCCGAACACTCGTTCACTCGTCTATTGCTAAGCGGGGAGGGGAAACCGCACGAGCGAAGGCGTTCCCGGCAGTGCCGGACCAAAGTCTACGCCCGATACGTTTATCATCAGCTCTGGCCAATTCCGTTGCGACTCAGGTCATGCGCTTCGGTGTGCTTCGAAATTCGCTCTCATTGAGGCGCGGCGTTATAAGAATTTCACGTAAATTACGGAAGAGTGGGGTGTCATGTTGAGCGAGGAGCATGCTAGCCCGACGAGAGCAAGAATCTATGCCAGCGGCGAAGGTAATGAAAGGATGTGCCACCTAGACGGCGTGCCGAAGCTAGCGAACCCGACTGGGTCCGTTCAATAGCAGAGAGCACGAGCGGTCGCACCGGTCAGAGTCTAGTCTCCTAGTACAGGTCAAGGCCTGGTTGTGTTAAGCAAAGCAACAAAGGTGCAAAGCAATACGTGAGCATGGGCAAATTAGGCGAAGCAACTATGGTATAACTCAATACGTGAGCATGGACATAATTATCAGTGAAATTCTCCACGAACAACCACCACTGAATCCTATTGTCTAAACAACGTATCCTTTCGATAAGCAACTGCAAGGAAGCTCCGTCCAATGTGCCTTCTAGGTTCTGTCAATCTTGCCTAGTATCCCTGGCTTTTTCGCACACTGTTTTGTCTCTTAGTTGGTCTCCGTGCCAAGCGTAGTCTACCGTTGTCCCAATGATTTCAGAGGCCCAATCAGAAATCACAATTTCCTTTATCCTTACCCAAAATCCGTAAAGGATAGCCGTGTGTCGAGGCCGTGTATTTTGGTGGTAGGACACTAGTGGAACTAACGTATATTGGTCAAGGACGCAGTTCTTTTGATTAGTCTGGAAGATCGCCCTCAGACACGGTTTCAATACCTTGTCTGGGTGGGGCACGGGTCTTTGGCGGCTTCTTAGGCGACCATGGTAGTTGTTCCGCTAGTTTCGAGCGAGAGATCGTACCTGATTTACAGTTGCAACTTAGTTAGCACTCTAGGGTGCGTTTGGTACTTTCGCGGACACGTCTGCGTCCCATTTCTTGGGATTGGGGTTTCCTTCGCGGGTCTCTCTCTTCCTTGCTTTCTTTTGTCTCTGTTTCGTTGGTCTTTGCTTTTCTATTCTCTCTCTCTCTAACTTATCCTAATGCCTTGTCACACTGCACATATAATCTTTGTGCAGTGCCTTGACTGCACTATCGAAATTGTGCAGTCGAGTTATCACTAAAATTTTAACTAAACTCGACAGAACTCGATAGTCGAGTGGATAAGACAGAAATATCTGCAGCGGGCATAAAATCCCCGTGCAGGGTCGAAACCTAACAAGGGAAACTGAAAAAGGAGAGAGAGGAAAACAGCAAAAATCAAAGCAAGGGCATACATAGTACATAGCCTAACGGGCAACCAGAGAAAAAACAGAAAAATACCCAAACTCAGCGATCAAGTCGTTCTAAAAAGAAAACGGGGTTTTGCACTTGCTCGGCCTGGGGTCAAAATGACTCGCGAGAGGTCGCGATTTTCTTTTATTTAAGTTAGGGTATTGGGATTTTGTTTCTAGCGTGAGGGTACCGTAGCGTACCCCCGAAGAGTCAATCCTAACCGGAAACGGTAACTGGCTAGGTTGTCAGTTTATTCTAGGGGAAAGCTCTTTTCCTCGATTTAACTGTTAACCTTAACCACGAGCGTATAGTATTGTGAACCTTGGCGATTTTGATAGCTCGGCAAGGATGTTTCCAGCAGACAGTAATTTATCGCCGTGAATTTACCTGGTTGCTGACAAGCGGAGTTGTACGGGGCGGTCGGGATCTCGGGCAGTCTATTCTACTCTAAACGAGGCTTTTTTCCAGTCCTTAATAATGTACAAACCGCTCCTCCTTACAAATCGAGAGTATACCGCAAATCCGTCAATGATGAGTAAAAGTTGCTCCTTACGGAGTGCCAAGACCTTATGCTCAAGCTGAAGGCACTTAGAATTTGCTTATGCGAGAGTAAACTTAACCCACGCCCATCAATAATCCTATTTTGCTATTTCGGTTAAAAATCTGTTACTGAACGTTTTTTGGTAAACCATAATGCGGCACAAAACCGTTCGCGAACACAAAGCTCTGTGATAGTAATCCGGTAAATTTGTGTTCGCGAAAATTCAAGGAAAATTACCGAATTTTTTGCGAACGAAAATCTACCGGATTTGGATTCGCTGAATTTGTTCGCGAACACTGTAACGTAAACAACATGAACGATTTATTTGTGACGTAAGTATTGCGTTAAATTTGTTCGCGAACACAGAGAAATACGAATCAGAAGCTGATAGGCGTTCGATAACAGTTTTCACTGCAAATTCAAAATCGTCAAAATTCTGTTCGAACACAAACTGTAATTTTAGGTGCTTGTTTCTGATTTTGCCAATTTCATCTAATTTCAATAATCGAAAAGTCGATGAAATTTCCACATTTGTTCCGTAACAATGGTTTGCGCTTCGCTATCGGCTTTTACAAAATAGGATAGTTGATGGGCGCATTTTAAGTTTACTCGCGCATTAGTCTTTTATATTCCCCAAATTTACTTGGCTCAAACTGATAAACGAAATTTCGGGGCTTCCTAAAGCCCGACAGAGGCTAGTCCTCGGTTTCTAACTGCAACGTCAGTCCGAGCTCAAGCAGCGGCATGAGCATCGAACGGTCCAGTAAGCTATAAATTTATAAACCATAACCATGAACAAGTAAGCCTGTCCCTATAAATAGTCGGGGAAATTTTACCGTGGTCGGCTCAGGAAAAATTCAACTACCCTAACTCAAGAGCAACACATCATGTAAAACATGGACAAGAAGCGTCCATTTTGATTTGCCTTACCTATGACCACGGGGAGTCAGAAGGACTTCGACTTTTGTGTTCACAACCTAATACCCTCCGTGCACTCGCTCGCGATGCCTAAAACGGAACTCGACTCGAGGAGGTTTGTCGAGGAACGTGTAAAAACGCAGCGAAGCGGTGTGGGGAGCGGGACGTCCATCGGCGGACGTCCAGTCACCCTATGGAAAACAAGTCGTGCTACCGCGAACTAAAATTTTGGTCTGTTACATTCATGTCTGGGGAAAATAAACCCCCATATTCTTGCAGCTCCTCTTGACTTACAACATTTGATCCCGAACAGCGATAGCTAGTCCCCTTCCGCGAGACGAAAGATGTCTACGCGGGTTCTCCGTCGGTCGAATCCCATTCCAAACGCAAGTCGAAAAAAAGAGAAACACGAAATAGTAACAAAAGCTGCGAAACCATACAATAAATTTTTGGATTTAGTAATTTGGTCTGTTACATTCATGTCTTCTAGTCCCCATCCATCAAATTGCCACCAGCTAACTTGTCGGTTTGAGGTCAAATTCCAGCTATTTTAGCGAGTTAGCTGCCTCATCCATCACCTAATTAAGCTTATTAAGAGTCGTTCTGGGGCTAAATTTTATTACGAAATCCGTGGGTAAACGTGCAAACATTGCACGTTTATATGTTGGCTTAAAAGATAAAGCCAAACATTCCTAACATTCCTACGTAATGGCTTTTCAAATATTCCAACAGGACGTCTTTAGGCGTCCCGAAGGGGGGAACCGAAGGTAGGAATGAGCTTGTTTCGCAGTCAGAAGTGCAGCACATTCCCGTGTATCCTTTGGGCTATCGGTGGTCCTATTCAGGAACTCCCGGAGCCCACGAGAGGGCCCTAAACATGCCCCCCGTCCTTCCTAGTTATCCTAGTCCTGTCCGTCCGTAAAACTTATAAATTTAACGTCGTTTTGTACGTCTTGTCCCTATATGTCCTGTTTTTGTCATGTCCTTATATACTATATATATACATATATCTCTATGTCCATATATACATACACATATACATACAATACTCATGAGCACATAAACACACACTACACATGAGACACACAGGCGACCTGAGCGACAGAATGGTCGCTCAAGTACACACCAGAAACACGCAGTACAACAACAACAACAACAGCAACAACAACAACAACTACAACTACACCACCACACAGCAACCACAACAACAACGACACAACACAACCACGACGACAACAGCAGCGACAACCGACCGAAGAAGTCGGTTAGAGAGAGAGAGAAAAAGGAAAGGAAAGCGAAAAAAAAGCGAAAGAGACGGGGCACGGCAAGGAAGACGGGACAGGAGGTTTCCGAGGGATTTTCAAGGGGCTGGGGCGAAATTCCGTCCCAGGACGAAGAACGGGGCCGAATGATACCAAACACGAGGGGGGTAGACGCAGTGGCGTGTCGGGACCCAATTTTGGGTTCCGACATATATTAGGATACTGGGTTTCAGTCGGCGTTCCCGCGCTAACGGGTGGGCGGAGCGACGCCTGCCGGGCATCGGTGAACTCGTCTTGGAGAGGCGATTCAAATAAGGGGTGCTTTCACTGCCCTAACGGCAGCGGTTAGAGAGGCACTAAAATCATGGCAGATAGAGACAGTGTCGATAGTGGTGGGGGCACCTTCGTCGGCCGTTCCGGGTTAACAGGGCAACTGACGGAGACCCGCCGGACATCTTTGGAGATGTCTCGACGTGATGAATGCAATGAGGGGCGATTTACCTACTTTCGAGTTGGGGATAAATTTTCGGTTGGTTTGTACCCACTTTCAGTCGGTGTACCGAATTGGAAGCACTTTAACAGGTTATAGTGAGCTAGCGGGGAGTCGGGCGGAGACCCGCCGTATATCGTTGTGTTTGCCAAAAGCAACGAGTAGAATAAGGGGTCGCATGCGCCCCCTTAGGATCAAGGGTCAATTACGGTGTTGGTACAGACGGACGGAATTTTATGTTAAATTTTCGTTGTACATTATGAAACAGTCAGATAAGTTATATAGCAGCGAGATGACTAGTCAGATGGAGACCCGCCTGGCCTCGTCAGATGTCTCAATGGGTAAACTACTTAGAAACACGCATACTTTCAATCAATGATCCGATGGTTACAAGAATAACCAGTTGCCAGGGCGCTAGTCAGGCAGTTTCGGGGCGTCAAAGGACACCATAAGAGAAAGGATTTTCATGGTGGGGCGGAGTAAACAGACGTACCGAGACACGAAAATCAGGCAGTACACACATATATATATATGCATAATTATATTTCCATACAAGCGTAGGTTATATCCACTCGAAACCATGGTCACCAGCCAAACCTAGCGTAAGTATTGGCTGTTAATTGGACTTTCGCCTGTTTGTCCCTGTAATATCTCAGGAGATCCTCCAGCGATTTGTGATATCTTGAGCTCGTCCGAAAGCCCTAAAAATTCTCTATCGAAAAGTGCTCAGGGCATTTTCGGGAAATACCAACCGTGGGACGGTTACGGGCCGACAAACAGGCCCGATGTCCGTTATTTCCAAATACTCGGAAACTACCGTAACCCATTTGTTTCAGCTTACTTTTGCGACCATTAAGCTATAGTTCGCTTGAACCAGGTAAAGTTGATAGTCCTGATTTTGATTACTTAAATTGTCAAAGGCTTCCTATTCCCGGACAGTAGGAATTTTGAATTTCCCATAGGGAAATGGGGAGAAGTAGTCGAGTTCCGTTCAGATCTCTTATTTCAGCATAAGTTAGAGGCTCTTTCCTATTCTTTCCAAACCTGATCAAACCACGAAGCCAGTTTCCGCCGACTTACCATGGGCTTATCCAAATACAATAAATTATACAACGACAAGAATATGACAAATGGCAAAACACAAGTACGATACAACGATAAAATATGACAAATGGCAAAATACAGGTAGGATACAACGATAAGCAGCACAATCATCGACACCCATGGCACCAGGCGGCAAATGAAAACTTGTCTAATGCGATTAGAGGCTCGTTTAAACAATTTTACCATCAAAATCGTGAAAAAGACGCGTAACGGGCCGGAACGGGCCTGTTACATCTCTTATATTTTTAAATGGAAATTTTCGGACTTAATTATTCGGGTTGGACACAATTTCCTCTCCCTAGTGTCCTAGTTCGGGACCCCCATCAGCTAAATAACCCATCAAAAATAACCCATGTTTGTCCCGTAAACGTGTTCCACCACCCCAGAATAAGTTAAACCACATATACAGATAATATGGGATCGTATGGTACACGAAAGATTGGTTCTCTAGTTTAATTTATATTATGGTCAAAGTCTTTTATTGACCATCGTTGGTCTTAGCCATACATAGTGGTCCTGGCCTGCTAATTTTTTGAAGTTAGTTGCTTTTGAAGAATTTCTCAAAATATGTTATTCGGTGCAAATTTAGCCACATTTCCGACGAGTCCTCCTTGGTTCCTAACAATTTCTGCATCCTAAAAAGTCCTCCTCTTATATTTTTAACGGGACGAAAAGGACTTTTTACTATATTTTGAAAGGATTTTCCAACTAGCCAAGATCGATTTGATGCGACGTTTTCTGCCATTGTGCCATAGTAAAGTTACGCAGAAACTGATAAGTTAAACAACGAGTATCAATGCAAAATAGGTGGTTAAATGCGGCATTTAATTTATCAACACACGATTAGGCATGCATAACGATACAATATAGTACATATGGTTTAGGTTTACCATAGGTGTTCTTAGTGGTTGTCCTCGACGTCGAAAGAACAACATCCATAGATAATCAGTAGTCATAATGGCATATCGGAATTCCCTCCTTATTGTTTTAATCCCACTGGTTAGGTGCTAGGTGTTGTTGAGCCCAGTTATGAAAATATCCGATATAAGGCTCAGCAAGGCGCGGCTCTACCATTTCGCGGTCGTTGGTAATGTTCTCCCAAGCGTCCAGTTCGTTTAATTCGGGGGGTATTCTGGCATCGACGATTTCCACATTCTGTCGGGGAATTGCCATTTAATGTCCTGCAATAGTTGGGTAAACTCGTCGTGCCATTCGACAGTATTGTCCTGTCCGATGTCCCAATGTGGAGGTGGCGGGGCAATAATTGCTCGAGCTGCATTAGTGAGTAGGTAGTCGAATGAGCATATATAACGGCGCACTCGACGCATGACCTTGCTGGGGGTATCCAGCAAACGACCTTCGTGCGGCTTCGATCGTAGGGCCGCTTTATATCCACCAAGAATCATGATGGTTTTAGTTTGTGGGGTTGCGATGCACGTCGCCAGTCGGACTAGGCATTGCATGGTGGCTCCTGGCCATGCTATGGCGAACCACCCTTTTGAAGCGGCCATGTTGACCTAGGGCGATGCTACTGAGTCGCCCAGAATCAAGACAGTTGGCCAGGAGGCGACGTTATGGCGGAGGAAGGATCGAACTTCCTCCAATAGGCGACCTATAACATTGTGGCATAATCGCGGTCGTTTGCCGAAAGTGATGTCCTCTGGCCCTAGGCCAATTCCCCAGAACGAATTGGACCGATTTGCCTCGAGCAATTGCGCATGCCCCGTGGCGAGTAGGGCATTCTGGAACCGGGCAATTTTGAATTTCTCTAGCAGCACCGTCCGCATGAGGTGAGGGAGTATTGGGCGGAGGCGCTCGGTTGTCTCCGGGTCGAGGAACTTTTGTTTGTTCCGACGGGAAATGGCTTTGACGTCTCGAGCTCTCATCTTCAAGTCCGATATGTCTTGTGTCGCCTGCTCCTCGTCGAATAAATACGTGACGAGGAGCTGGTATCCTTGCTCCGTTGAGGCATACTCGATGGGATACTGGTTTATTGTTTGGCCTAACGGAGCCATATTTGAGAATTCCGGCCATCGAGTGCCTTTGGGCAGGAATGTTTCGATTGGGGCACCATAGTTGATGGTGTAGTACGGCACACGAGGTTGCGGAAGTTGTTCCATGTTGTTGAGTTCCTTGAATTGGCGATTCTTGCAATAGTATTCATCGCCATTAGTGGCGGCTCTTGATTGAGTTTGGTGGCGGGAGCTCGAGTTTTGTTTCTTGAGTGACTCAAACGTTACAACCGTCTCTCGGGAGGCGGTTGTCTAGGAGGTCGGACCACCTCCAATCCGATATCTTCGGGTTGTAATTGTCTTTGTCCATTGTCCTCGTCAGGTCCCAAGTCCGGATGTGCGGATAGCATGTCTTCAATGTCCCGTTCGTCAAAGATGTCCCTAAAAGGTTCAAACATGTCGTTCCGCGCACGAGCACTACCAGTTGGGTAGTCCATCGGCATAACAGGGTCACGATGTCGAGTCGGTGAAGCGAGAGGTATAGTCCGTCGAGCTGGTGCGGTAATTTGGGGCTTTAAACTCCGGGGGTCGAGACGTGGTATTATGACTCGAGCTTCTTCCCCAAGTGGTATATATTCTTCATACCAACGGCAACGGTCCATAGCTTGTCTATGTGGCTGTCGGCGAGTAGGTTGAGGGGGTTCTTCTCTCTCCTTGACTTGGCGTACAGAGGGTCCCATCTTAGGAGATCCCTCGCTCTCCTCCGTTGGAGGGTCGAGTTCAAAGTGGGGCCTTCGGCGGGGTCCCGGTATAAGTTGACTAAGAGGTATCTCATCCTCCTCGTCTTCCCAACCAACCTGCGATTGGGCTCTGGCTGGGATTTGTCTACGTGGTTTGGCGCGTGATGGTTGAGTTAGAACTCCCTTGAGGGTGGAAGGAGCGCTGCACGGCGGCGCTCTTCCCTTCCTCCCGGTAGAGCAGCCCTTTAGATGATTCGCCAATGGTTGATGATGTCTCATTGTACTTTTCTGCATTTCGTTGTCGTGATCGTTTCGGTCGATCGCATTCCGAAGACTCGGAAGGTCGGCTCGGTTCACTTGTGCTTGGTTTACCTGATTCTCGTTGTCGAGCTAAGCTCTTAATAAATCCTTCTACAATCCCATCGGCTGCTATTTGGTCTTCCTAGGGAATGTATTGTATGGGAGATCCCCTTCAGTATTCCATTAGTTCGGTTGCATCCTGTATTTCCCCTCGGGCATGGGCGGCTTCCTCTCTCTTCCTCCTTATTTCTTGCATTTCCCATTCCCACTGTGCTAGCTCATTTCGTCTTCGGGTGGTCCATCGGCCAAAGGATGGTACCTGTGAGTCCTTGGTTTCATGCTCCGCTAGGGGTGACAATAGGGGTGGCATTGCCCACCGGTGAGGTGGTGTTGCGGCATCAACGGTTTCGGGTGAGGTGGTCTCCGAGATTATGGATGATGCTGGTTCACTAGTCGGTGCGGGAACTCTAGTTGGCTTCCGCCGCGGTTTAGGCTTAGGTTTTGGTGTTGGTGCAGGTTCTAGTGGGGGTTGGCTACTTGCTGGGCGGATTGCGCGGGTTGTGGTCTTGGAGGGGTATAATATGGCATGAGCCATTCATCTGGAACATAGTCCTCTATTGTGGCTTCGAATCCCAGTGGCATTAGGGAGTGTGCGGAAGCGGTGTAGGTGGGGCGGAGTATGCCTGGCGAGGTTTGGGATATTGTTGTTCATAAGGTGTTATAGGTTCGCGATGGATAGGGTGTTGCGCCAATGGCTTGTCGGATTCAGTCACTACGCGTTGTGTCTGGGGGCTGCGGGATGTTTGGGTAACGATAGCGGTTCGACGTTGGGCAGGCGTAAGCGGCGAGGTTTGTACAGCAGGTTCAACTGCTGAAGTTGGAGATGCAGCTTGTTCTGGAGTGTGGGGTGAGTGTTCGTCCGGGTCCTGTGAAGCGAGTAATTCCACGAGACCTAGGTCGTTAACGTTGAATGGTCGTAGTGCTCGACCGTCCTCTGAGCGTTTCACCTTTAGAGGTCGGGTAGGCTCATCAGTTCGAACTGATCGCTCCTGTTCTCGTAGGGTTACTGGGGCGGTATGTTGTCCATACTCAGGCGGGAAAGTACCAAGGGGTTTGTCAAGTGCGTAAGGTAAATTAGCGGGGTCTAGGGTAGCGAGTTCCTGTGACATAGCGGGCCATTCGGTGCCCGGAGTTCTGTCAGGGTCACAAAGGGGAAGTCTGTTTTGTTGTGGGGCTTCAGGGGAGCCCTGAGCCTGAATGGTCAGCTGTTATACTGCGGCGCGGTGGATGTCTGCCTGCGCTTGCGTGTATTCTAAGTTAGGCTCTCCAATCTCTACACTTGCGACATCGGATGCACCATCAATCTCTTGGCGCAATCGGTCGACTGCTTCTGGATCTGCAGCCTGTAATTCCCTGGCGAAGTATTTGTCAGCGAGGATAGTTTCTCCGGGTTCCTGTAGCAAAGCCTCGATGTATGCGGGAGGGACGGCTTTGAGTAGATCAGCCATGTCGGGGAAGCTGCTTAGCGGGCGATAGCATGGTTTGGTGCGGTTTATGTGAACGACATGATCGGAAGCATTAGGTTGTCCAGGGAGTTTAACGCAAATGCAAGGGAGCATTATTTTAGTGATCTGGTATGGTCCACACCATCGGCGTTCTAGTTTGCTTGATAAGCCTGGGGAGGTATAATATCGATACACCCACATGTGATCATTGACTCGGTAGTCTGGGACTTTGATCTTGCGATTGTAATACCGTTTTCTGTATTCCCGAGCGGATTACATGGATCGATAGGCTAGGTCTCTGATGGTGGCTAACCACCGTTGCACATTAGCACGATATGCTTCTGCTCCGGGGTGCGTTTGGTACTTTTGCGGACACGTCTGCGTCCCATTTCTTGGGATTGGGGTTTCCTTCGCGGGTCTCTCTCTTCCTTGCTTTCTTTTGTCTCTGTTTCGTTGGTCTTTGCTTTTCTATTCTCTCTCTCTCTAACTTATCCTAATGCCTTATCACACTGCACATATAATCTCTGTACAGTGCCTTGACTGCACTATCGGAATTGTGCAGTCGAGTTATCACTAAAATTTTAACTAAACTCGACAGAACTCGATAGTCGAGTGGATAAGGCAGAAATATCTGTAGAGGGCATAAAATCCCCGTGCAGGATCGAAACTTAACAAGGGAAACTGAAAAAGGAGAGAAAGGAAAACAGCAAAAATCAAAGCAAGGGCATACATAGTACATAGCCTAACGGGCAACCAGAGAAAAATCAGAAAAATACCCAAACTCAGCGATCAAGTCGCTCTAAAAAGAAAACGGGGTTTTACACTTGCTCGGCCTGGGGTCAAAATGACTCGCGAGAAGTCGCGATTTTCTTTTATTTAAGTTAGGGTATTGGGATTTTGTTTCTAGCGTGAGGGTACCGTAGTGTACCCCCGAAGAGTCAATCCTAACCGTAAACGGCAACTGGCTAGGTTGTCAGTTTATTCTAGGGGAAAGCTCTTTTCCTCGATCTAACGGTTAACCTTAACCACGAGCGTATAGTATTGTGAACCTTGGCGATTTTGATAGCTCGGCAAGGGTGTTTCCAGCAGACAGTAATTTATCGCCGTGAATTTACCTGGTTGCTGACAAGCGGAGTTGTACAGGGCGGTCTGAATCTCGGGCAGTCTAGTGTACTCTAAACGTGGCTTTTTTCCAGTCCTTAATAATGTACAAACCGCTCCTCCTTACAAATCGAGAGTATACCGCAAATCCGTCAATGATGAGTAAAAGTTGCTCCTTACGGAGTGCCAAGACCTTATGCTCAAGCTGAAGTCACTTAGATTTTGCTTAGTCTTTTATATATATTCCCCAAATTTACTTGGCTCAAACTGATAAACGAAATTTTGGGGCTTCCTAAAGCCCGACAGAGGCTAGTCCTCGGTTTCTAACTGCAACGTCAGTCCGAGCTCAAGCAGCGGCACGAGCATCGAACGGTCCACTAAGCTATAAATTTATAAACGATAACCATGAACAAGTAAGCCTGTCCCTATAAATAGTCGGGGAAATTTTACCGTGGTCGGCTCAGGAAAAATTCAACTACCCTAACTCAAGAGCAACACATCATGTAAAACATGGACGAGAAGCGTCCATTTTGATTTGCCTTACCTATGACCACGGGGAATCAGAAGGACTTCGACTTTTGTGTTCACAGCCTAATACCCTCCGTGCACTCGCTCGCGATGCCCAAAACGGAACTCGACTCGAGGAGGTTTGTCAAGGAACGTGTAAAAACGCAGCGAAGCAGTGTGGGGAGCGGGACGTCCATCGGCGGACGTCCAGTCACGCTATGGAAAACAAGTCGTGCTACCGCGAACTAAAATTTTGGTCTGTTACATTCATGTCTGGGGAAAATAAACCCCCATATTCTTGCAGCTCCTCTTGACTTACAACATTTGATCCCGAACAGCGATAGCTAGTCCCCTTCCGCGAGACGAAAGATGTCTACGCGGGTTCTCCGTCGGTCGAATCCCATTCCAAACGCAAGTCGAAAAAAAAGAGAAACACGAAAGAGTAACAAAAGCTGCGAAACCATACAATAAATTCAAGCGTCGGAGCCGGTCACTAAAATCGACCGAACTCCGCGCTGCCGAAGTCGAACTGATTCCAAGAGACGACGCGTTAGTCGTCGCCTCAAAATAGACTTTGTCGCTATCCAATCGGAGAAGATCTTTGAACGCCCACTTTTTCGAGTTCAAACCCGGGCGCCCAATCGAAAAATTCCCAAGATTTTATTTTTGACAGCTATCGTAAACCCTGGGTCCCCTTTAGAGAGAGTCGGCTTCAATCGAAATCGCCGACATCAAATTTGAACCCTCCGAATACTCGGAGGTCGACCCTCTGCGAATTTTAGCTCAATTTCTAGCGGGATCTAGAACCTCATTTATCGTAACTTTTAAAATTATGTCAAAAATAGATCTGAAGATCATTACTCAGATTTCTTAAATCTATTTAATCCTAAATCGACTGTTATCCCCCAACTGTTCTACAAAATGGTTGGGTCACCCGTCAAATTTAAAATTTCGAATCTTCTTCTCTATATAAAATACTCGAATTATACTGCAAATCTGTCCTCATTTCAGGACAGATTGGTCTTCTAGTCCCCATCCATCAAATTGCCACCAGCTAACTCGTCGGTTTGAGGTCAAATTCCAGCTATTTTAGCGAGTTAGCTGCCTCATCCATCACCTAATTAAGCTTATTAAGAGTCCATCTGTGGCTAAATTTTACTACGAAATCCGTGGGTAAACGTGCAAACATTGCACGTTTATATGTTGGCTTAAAAGATAAAGCCAAACATTCCTAACATTCCTACCTAATGGCTTTTCAAATATTCCGACAGGACGTCTTTAGGCGTTCCGAAGGGGGCACCGAAGATAGGAATGAGCTTGTTTCGCAGTCAGGAGTGCAGCACATTCCCGTGTATCCTTTGGGCTATCGGTGGTCCTATTCAGGAACTCTCGGAGCCCACGACAGGGCCCTAAACATGCCCCCGTCCTTCCTAGTTATCCTAGTCCTGTCCGTCCGTAAAACTTATAAATTTAACGTCGTTTTGTACGTCTTGTCCCTATATGTCCTGTTTTTTGTCATGTCCTTATATACTATATATATATACATATATCTCTATGTCCATATATACATACACATATACATACAATACTCATGAGCACATAAACACACACTACACATGAGACACACAGGCGACCTGAGCGACAGAAAGATCGCTCAAGTACACACCATAAACACGCAGAACAACAACAACAACAACAACAACAACAACAACAACAACAACAACAACAACTACAACTACACCACCACACAGCAACCACAACAACAACGACACAACACAATCACGACGACAACAACAGCGACAACCGACCAAAGAAGTCGGTTAGAGAGAGAAAGAGAGAAAACGACAAAGAAAAACGGAAAAGAAGGGGCACGGGAAGAGAGGCGGGATAGGGGGTTCCCAAAGGATTTTCGAGGGGCTGGAGCGAAATTCGGTCCCAGGACGAAGAACGGGGCTGAACGATACCAAACACGAGGGGGGTAGACGCAGTGGCGGGTCGGGACCCAATTTTGGGTTCCGACATATATTAGGATACTGGGTTTCAGCCGGCGTTCTCGCGCTAACGGGTGGGCGGAGCGACGCCCGCCTGGCATCGTTCAACTCGTCTTGGAGAGGTTGTTTTATCTGCCCTAACGGAGCGGTTAGAGAGGCACTAAAATCACGGCAGATAGAGAGAGTGTCGATAGTGGTGGGGGCGCCTTCGTCGGCCGTCCCGGGTTAACGGGGCAACTGACGGAGACCCGCCGGACATCTTTGGAGATGTCTCGACGTGATGAATGCAATGAGGGGCGATTTGCCTACTTTCGAGTTGGGGATAAATTTTCGGTTGGTTTGTACCCACTTTCAGTCGGTGTGTCGAATTGGGAGCACTTTAACAGGTTATAGTGAACTAGCGGGGAGTCGGGCGGAGACCCGCCGTATATCGTTGTGTTTGCCAAAAGCAACGAGTAGAATAAGAGGTCGCATGCGCCCCCTTAGGATCAAGGGTCAATTACGGAGTTGGTACAAACGGACGGAATTTTATGTTAAATTTTCGTTGTACATTATGAACAGTCAGATAAGTTATATAGCAGCGGTATGACTAGTCAGGTCGAGACCCGCCTGGCCTCGTCAGATGTCTCAATGGGTAAACTACTTAGAAATACGCATACTTTCAATCAATGATCCGATGGTTACAAGAAAAACCAGTTGCCAGGGCGCTAGTCAGGCAGTTTCGGGGCGTCAAAGGACACCATAAGAGAAAGGATTTTCATGGTGGGGCGGAGTAACCAGACGTACCAAGACACGAAAATCAGGCAGTACACACATATATATATGCATAATTATATTTCCATACAAGCGTAGGTTATGTCCACTCGGAACCATGGTCACCAGCCAAACCTAGCGTAAGTATTGGCCGTTAATTGGACTTTCGCCAGTTTGTCCCTGGAATATCTCAGGAGATCCTCCAGCGATTTGTGATATCTTGAGCTCGTCCGAAAGCCCTAAAAATTCTCTATCGAAAAGTGCTCTGGGCATTTTCGGGAAATCCAACCGTGGGACGGTTACGGGCCGACAAACAGGCCCGATGTCCGTTATTTCCAAGTACCCGGAAACTACCGTAACCCATTTGTTTCAGCTTACTTTTGCGACCATTAAGCTATAGTTCGCTTGAACCAGGTAAAATTGATAGTCCTGATTTTGATTACTTTCCGACCCCTTAAATTGTCAAAGGCCTCCTATTCCCGGACAGTAGGAATTTTGAATTTCCCATAGGGAAATGGGGAGAAGTAGTCGAGTTCCGTTCAGATCTCTTATTTCAGCACAAGTTAGAGGCTCTTTCCTATTCTTTCCAAACCTGATCAAACCATCGAAGCCAGTTTCCGCCGAGTTACCATGGGCTTATCCAAATACAATAAATTATGCAACGACAAGAATATGACAAATGGCAAAACACAGGTACGATACAACGATAAAATATGACAAATGGCAAAATACAGGTACGATACAACGATAAGCAGCACAATCATCGACACCCATGGCACCAGGCGGCACATGAAAACTTGTCTAATGCGATTTGAGGCTCGTTTAAACAATTTTACCATCAAAATCGTGCAAAAGACGCGTAACGGGCCGGAACGGGCCTGTTACATCTCTTATATTTTTAAATGAAAATTTTCGGACTTAATTATTCGGGTTGGACACAATTTTCTCTCGCTAGTATCCTAGTTCAGGACCCCCATCAGCTAAATAACCCTTCAAAAATAACCCATGTTTTTCCCGTAAACGTGTTCCACCACCCCAGAATAAGTTAAACTGTAACAGGGCCGCTTCGGCCCTGTCACGAGCATTGCAGGATCTTCGTACTCAAAACCGTAGCGGGAAGCGTTGGCACATGACCGTTGGCATAAATATTGTATACCGTTTTGTTTTACCGTTTTGCATAAAAATATCGTTTGCCGTTTTGTATAAAATATCGCATACCGTTTTGTATAAAATATCGCATGCCGTTTTGTATAAAAATATCGTTTACCGTTTTGTATAAAAATATCGTTTACCGTTTTGTATAAAAATATCGTTTACCGTTTTGTATAAAAATATCGTTTACCGTTTTGTATAAGAATATCATATACCGTTCTGTATATAACTGTTGTATACCGTTTTGTACAAAAGTGTTGTATACTGCTTGTATTAATTGCCGCAATTGACCATCGGGACGCGTGTTAACAGCAGCCGCTACGCGTTAAAACCGTGACGGTTACGACCGTCCCGGAATAGGAGGCCCCTGACTGCACGTTCAAGAAAACAAGTTTGTTAAGACCGAAATCAAAAATATTAAATTTACTTGGTTTTAGCAATGTACTGAGTAATGGTCACGGAAAACAGCAAGTCAAAATAAGCGGAAATCACACTTTTGGTAGTCTTCGCAATCTCGATCTGCCGCCCCGTTAACCCGGGCGACCAACAAACGCGCCCCCACCGTAGCCACGACTCTCTCTAATGGCCGCGGTTTTAGTACCGTTTTTACTCCTGCCGCCCTAGTGGCGATATCACCCCTCATTTAAATCGCCGTTGGACAGTGAGTCCAACGATACCCGGCGGGCGTCGCTCCGCCCAACCGTTAACGCAGGAGAGCCCGCTAAAGCCCCCATACTAATACACATCGGAACCCATGAATGGGTTCCGACCCGTTACTGCGTCTACCACCCTTGTGTTTGGTATCAATCGACCCCGTTTTCCGTCCTGGGATCGAATCTGGCCCCAGCCCCTAGAAAATCATCCCGGATTCCCCTTGTCCCGCTTCCCTTCCCACACCCGCATCGTGTCCTCGCTGTCCTTTCGCTTTTGTCCTCGTTCTCTCTCTAACCGACGTTTCTGGTCGGTTTTCTTCTTTGTCGCTTTGTTGTTGTTGTGTTTGATGTACTCTGTGTGTGTTTATCCTGAGCGACCTTTCTGTCGCTCAGGACGCCAATGTGTCTACTGTGTGTAGTATGTGTATGTGTCTGTGTGTATATGTGTTTATATGTATATATTATATATATATGTAAGAACTGTATACATATATAGGAGGACGTGAAAAAAACGGACGGACGAGGACATCGTACACTAAAATTTGCTAAATTTCAGAGTTTTACGGACAAAAGACGAACGAATAAGACGAACGGGGGGGCGATTTAAGGCCCTCCCGCGGACCCTAGGGGCCTTGGAGCAGGGCCCCTGATCAATTAGGAGTACGTTAAGGTTTGCCCCGTCTCTAACCTCGAGACGGGCGGTCTCTCGTCGCCGGTTCCCCCCCGGCGGGGCTTCGAACATACGCTTTGGCAGGAAACGTCCAAATTAGCTCGATTCTTTTCGTTGTTTTTGGATGTCCTCGCGTACTGGGGTCATCTGCTAAATTCAATTTAGCTTAATTAGGAGGGCGGCAAGTCGAGGACAACAAAGGCTTAGTTGATGTTTGCCGACTCGGGATGGGCTGGGAAGAGCAAACAGTTCAAATCATGAGCAGATTGTCACGCTAATTACGGCTGAAGAGGAAAATTGCGTGACCCGAAAGTATTTCTAATAGTCTAATTTAAGCGGGGACCGGAAACAGTTTAAATTTTGTTAGTTTACGATCTGATTTCACTGGACATCCGGCGATGAGGACGGGAAATTGGGACTTCAAAATTTGCTTTTCTTGGGAAAATTTGGACAAAAATCACAGATGGTCAACTTCCGAGTACTCGGAAGATTCAAACTTAAAGTCGGCAAATTTAATTGAAGCCGACTCTCTTTAAGGACATCGACGGTTTACGGTAGCCGTCAAGATTTAAATTTCCGGAAGTGTCCCCAATTGGACACTGGATTGAAAACCCAAAAAAGAGGGCGTCAAGAAATCGCCAACGATTGGACGGCGACAAAATCGCCATCGTAACATACAGGCCGAAATTTCGAGGTTACGACCAACGCGTCGAATCTTGATATCAGTTCGACTTCGGCAACGCGGAGTTCGGTCGACTTTACTGACCGGCTCCGACGCTTGACTTTAATCTCCAGTTGTTTTCTATTTCGTGTTTGCTTTCTCGTGGTTTTCGGTTTACGTGTTTGGAATGGGATTCGATCGATGGAGGACCCGCGTAGACATCTTCCGTCTCGCGGAAGGGGACTAGTAATGGCTGTCCCGGATCAAATATCGTAAGTCGAGAGGAGAACCGAGAGTAAGGGATTTACTTTCCCCAGATGTAACAGTGACAGGTCATTCATAGGCTGTAAATTAGGATCACTGAAAAGCCTCCATACATCGAGTCCCGTTTTCGGCATCTTGAGCGATTGCACGGGATGGTGACAAATTGTAGGTGACAAAGTCGAAGTCTAGCTGATTCCCCGTGGTCTTAGGTAAGGCACAACAAAATGGACGCTTCACGTCCAGACTTTACATGACTTGCTTCTTTTGAGTTAGGATAGACGAATTTTCCTGAGCCGACCACGGTAAAATTTCTTGAACGTGCATACCACAAAATAAGGCCTTGTTCAATGGTTTGCTTTGATCGTTTTCCAAATTTGCAGCTTAGTGGACTGTTCAATGCTCATGCCGTGTGTGAGCTTGGACAGAATCGCAGATTAGGGACGGAGGACTAGCCTTCGTCGGGTTTTAGGAAACCCTCAAAATTTCGTTTTGTTCCTCTGAGCTAAGAAAATTTGGGCACTCAAAAGACTAAACAAATTCTCGGGACGTTAACTTGAGCTTAAGGTGTTTGCTGCTCTCACGAAATGTTGTCTCGAAATCATCTTTACTCAGGATGCTTTACTCTGCTTGGATCTGATTTTAGAGCACATAAACGACGCATTCGGTAGGCATCTCATTTGTGCACCCATCTTGTTAGGACGACTGACCGGAAAATCTTTATCTGTCCCCTTACACCCGTGTGATCAAAATGAGCTGGAGGAGCACGCCCCCAGCTGAGCAAAATTTCGCCGACATTGACCTGGGACGATGGTGCATCGTTTTGTGGTGACGCACCAGTTTTGACTCCAAATAACTATGTGACTAAAACGATTAAATTTACTGGCGTTCACCCTTGCCCTACGCAATGGTCTTCTCTAGAGACCATGGTCTAAAGGAAACAAAATTAAAGCCTGCCCCTGCGCAATCACTAGAAACCGCCGTTGCGGGAGAAACACATTGTGTCCCCGCCTTCAAACAAAAGTTTAGGACTTTCTAAAAATAAAGAAGACTCACCTCCTCGCCCGGGCCGTTTCGGCCCCAAACCGGGCGAGTGCAAAACCCCTTTTTCTCTTTGAAGCGAGTTGATCGCTGAGTTTAGCTTTTCTTTGATTTTAACTCGGTTTGCCCGTTAGGCTATGTACTATGTATGCTCAGTATCCCTTTTTCTACAGTTTCAGTATCAGCCAGTGCTGTTTTCCCAGTTAGTGAGTTGAACCTGCACGGAGAATTTAAGCCCGCTGCAGTTTTATAGGTCTTAGCCATTCAGCCATAGGAACACATCGACTTTTATTATTGAGTCGGTGATAACTCGACTGCAGTACAATGCAGTTGAGACACTGCAATATTGCAGTGAAATAAAAAGGACACCGTTAGAGGGAGGCAAAAAAACGAGCAACCGAAGAGAAAACAAAAGACGCAGAGACGTCCGGGGCCGATCGCCCCGATCTCGATTAACAAGAAAACGGCCCCGAAGAGTAGGAAATAAGGCCGAGTCACCTCTCGACTCGACGCACTAAGCCCGTAAAGCGTGTCCCCCGCGAAATACCAGCAGGCAAATAACACTAGAACTAAAATGACTAGGAGGACGGCCCCGAGATCGATCAGGAAATCATCTAGAGCCGTTTCGCGTGACAGCCGGCCCCTACCGCTCTGTAACCGGATTAATTCGCCCCCGACCCACCTTCGTTCGGTCAGTCGTACTATTAGGTAGGTATGGATGCCAAATGCTATAGGCTGAATTTATGCATACGCACTAATGAGAGTACATCTTGAGAATAAATTGCCAGGCGCCCCGTAGCGCCACCACAACGCTGTCGAGATCGCATAGTCAGTCGGACCACCGTTGTTCCTTTCCCGGCCTGAGTATTCGTCGCCCAGAGCTACCTGCTTTAAGGAGCGATTTCCGAAGCACTCTAGGCCCCTGCTTAGTGCGCTGCATAGCTGATTAGTTCGCTAACGTTTAGTCGAAGCAGGGATAACCGCCCCTAGTCCTCGCACGCGCTTGCATCAGTATGCTCCGTATATGTTTTCCCTTTTCATACCTTGCGCCCCATAATCCACCAAACTGAAGTGATCACAGCGAGCTGCGGCTAGTCTACCCTGATACGTTTTGCTTAGCTCACCCCAACCTTAATTCACGAACACTCATTCCCAACATTAACCTTTGATCATGTAAATAAACTTGAGTTGCTGACACCGAGTAGAGTCTTATTCAATACTGAGATGATAGGGAGTTTTTCTTTTCTGGTTTGTCCGCATGGACGAGCAGGCCTTGCCCGCCATGGCTTGTGTGCGAGAATGTCGCAAGCCCTGACGAGCATGGCCTTCTGCCTAATTTATTTGGTGTTTTGCTGCAACAAAGGAGTAATGTCTAAAGAACCCAGTCGAAAAGTTACCTCGTCACCAGCAATAATTCGAAAAGTTCAATAGGGATTTTTGGATACTTTCATCGAAATAGAATTTAGTGAAAAGCGCAGGCCACGCCAATGATAATCCGACATTAAACACTCAGGGCTTGTCGGAACCCTGTGGGGGCCACACAGGTCAATGCTCTAACACGGAGCATATCGCGATCTCCACTAGGTAAAACTTCGAATTTCTAGGAATTTTTTTCATATTTTATTTCAACACTTATCGCGCTAAATAGAACTAAACAACTTCCGTTGAGTCTAGGATAGGGAATAGCGGCTAGGCTCCATGACCTGCGAGCAGGTGTCGGTGCTAGCCTCCCTGGGGGACCTCAGAAATCATACCCGATACTAGACACGTGCGCAACCCATCGGGCGGGGTCCGAACACACCCCGTGAAGCGCGCCTGCGGCCTGCTAAGCTGCGTAGCTTCTTGGGTCTGACCAAGAATAGGTTCAAAATTTTGTGTTCACGGTCCACCCTTGAGGTTACGATAGCCGGGGTCGTATGGGCATGGTGTTAGGAAGTTGCGCCATGCAGCTGCGTCACCGGTTATTACAACGTATGGGGGCCACGCCGTGAGGCGTCAATTTTCGTTCGACCCCCATGTCGAAAGTTAAAATTTTGTCTAACCCGCACGTTGCGAGCCGTAAAATTTTCGTTCGCATGTATCCAAGATTGGTCATGAAATGTATGTACATCGTGTTTTGTGCCCATATACATAATGTGTTCGCCGCTTGTATGTTTCGTTATTTGTGCCTGTTTCCGTATCGACAGTGGAACAACCGCCCTGATTGACTGTCTGCTCTGGCTGTGCTCCACACAGTGGTGATGTGTTGCCTGGCCTGTGCGTATACTTTTCAGAATTGCTTACCAGCTAATTGTTATTGCTCTGATTAATTGCCTAATTCGATAACTGAGTAGTACTGGTATACGTACTTGGATTTATTGCCGTATTTATCGCTATTATCTGATCCTAATTGTGTGCCGAACGCCTTAATATAACTGCCCTTCTCTGCACGATTCGTTACGATCAAGGACCGGACTGGTACCAACAACCGCTTCCGCATTCGCCAACCGAAATTCGCCTCTCGTACGCCACAATAAGATTGTTTTCGGGAACTCTGTGATTTGGACTGTCAACGACTGCTACCAGACTTACTTGGAATTAAATCATTGCGGACAATTAATATCGTCACCGCGTCGTTTTGGCTCAACCACGTTCATCGAGCAACGTTCTAGCTGACTATTATCGCTTTCGTATAATCGGGTTTGGCAATTCGTTACCGCTGTTGGACGCTTGGACGCTTCTGACGCTGTCTGTGTAGTGGTGTGGATCGATCTGGTGTGAAGAACGATCTGTGGACATTATTCGCTGGACACTGTAAATACCATACTAATGTTTTACTATTGTTTTCTGTGTATTTGCTGTAGTTTAATCATACCATTTCATTTTTCTTACGTGACGTCGCGATTTTGTTTGAACAGGTTACTGCTGTATGCCATTTGACGGAACTATTTTGCTAAGGTTGCGCTAACCGTTGGGTTTCGACTGTGAATAGCGATACATTTGGGAGTACTGCGATTTAAGTGATCGTTGGGTACCGTTTAACGGAATAACTGGCTACGTTATATATATATTTTTTTGTTGTTGTGTGCGTGCCCTGCTAAGTCTTTACTAAATCTGAACAAGGGGTGCTCTCCACTAACAGGATTGTCATCGTAAGTAGTTGCCGTTGATCTGATTTCTGTACACGCATATACCGTTGCTTTCACACATTGGCTGTAGTGACCATGGACTCTAACGTTAATCACAACGGAGACTTGGAGACAAGCGACTTTTTCGGCGCAACTGATGGACCAATGGAGGACTCCGTACGGACTCGAACTCGACCGGCCGCAACTGCCGGCGAGCGACCGTTGACGCCGCCACCACCCCGACCGACTGGACACTTGCGTCGTGGAGAATTTGCCGAAGCGCTCGGCGCGGACGCGAGTGCCACGAATGCAATTTTACACCACTTAACCACCCAGTCCACTGGTCCTCCAATGATACCGTTAAGGGATATGCCGACCTTTGATGGGAAACCTGGAGGCCAGGATTTCGAGGATTGGGTTCGTATGTACAACCGTCTCGCTAACGCCAATGGTTGGGACGATCGCCGAAAGTTGATTTGTGTACCTGCTCTTTTGCGTGGACCGGCAAGGGAGGCCTTCGAAGGCCTTCCACCGGCGAAACGCCAAAGTTTTCTAGGACTCGTCGCTAACTTACGCTTTTTGTTTTCATCCTCTCGCAGGCCTGAGAAATCACTATCAGGACTTTGCACTAGGCAACAAGGAGCAAATGAACCAGTCGCAATGTACGGATTGGAACTGCAGAAGTTGTGTGATCGTGCCTTCCCTGACATGGAGGATGAGCAAAGGGACACCATGCTACGCATGTTCTTTCAGAGAGGCTTACGGCCCGAAGTGCGCAGGCAAGTCCTTAACCAGATTCATGAGTGCGAGACGTTTCGCGATACGGTAGCTGTTGCTAAACGGTATGAGGACGCAAATGCTGCCTGCCCGGACCCAGACGCTTCGGTTACTAGTAAGCCCCGCGCCAAAACAGTAAATTCTCTTCTTGAGAAAGGAGGTGAAGGTTTGATCACACAACTCCAGACTATGATTGAAGAACACCGTAAGGCAAGCAATAGTAATAGAGACACAATTGGTCGGTTGTTAGACGTAATTGACAAATGGGCTGAAAACACGCGCCAACTACACGCACTCGCGCCGCCGTTTGTGCCTGGCTCACCGGCTGCGCCACCGTGTCTGCCGATACCGCATATCACTTGCTATCGTTGTGGAGAACCAGGACATGTTATGCGCGATTGTCCTCATCCCGCGCGCTATCCGCCAGCCGCTAACAACATGCCGCGCAATGCCGAACCTGCACCAGTTTATGTTTCTGGCGCTATGCGTCGAGAGCCAACGCAGTACCAATCGAGGAATTACGGAGGTGCGTACCCGCGAAACAACAACTATCCTATGGGCCGTGGAGGTCCTCAACCGCCTCCGCCTAGTCGTTTCGAGACCGGAGCTGGACACCGAAATAACGTAGGATGGAACAGTGGAGGAAATCGCCCGAACTTGAATCAACCTGGATATCAGTCTAACCGCCCACCCCAGGTTTTGTTAATAATGTTCGCGGAAACGGAGACTACGCAGGTAACCGACAACCCGCTATGTATAACAATCGGCCAGGACAGGCTAATGGATACCAGAGAGTCGCTAATGAGCGACCGCAGTTCGAGCGCAATATAGGTCCACCGCAACAGGTAAATCGTCCCTATGCAGGAAACGGAGGAAATAGGAACGGAGGTGCAGGCGAGCGCCGCAGATATCAACTGAACTGTAGTGCTTCGCAAACCAAAGGTAATCGTGACCCTAGCCCAGCCACCACCCATCGTCTAGATGTGCTCAGCCGCGAACTCGGCATGATCCAGGGTAAATTAGGACATAGCGCCCCGACTGGACGAGTGAATGCTATTGCAATTGCAGACGAACCGCAGTATGACGATGAAGGATATGAAATGAACCGAGACGACGATGACATGGACTTTTCTGAGATGACAGACGGATTTGCTGAGAGGCATTTGAATGTGATTACGACCGCTCCTTGGGCTGACGCCGCGCGTCCTCCTCGGAGTTGTAGTCCATTCACGCCGATCGACAGTCTCGAAGGGAGGACATTGAGCTTAACGGACACTGACTATGAACAGCACTTGGACGATAGCACCAGCACTGTACTATATAGCACCGAAAATAGAAAATTTCAAAAAGGGGGTTATTTGGGAGAGGGATTGTATCTGTCATGTGTGGACATACCTAGCGCAGGTTTTGATCCACTTGTATATACATCTGCGAGCGATTTAGAAAGCGAACCGCGAGGCGAGCGACCGATCGATCAATCGAACTGTCCGGCCATACGTGGGCCTGGAATGGACGAACGAACGTTAATTGCATTGGAAGGTAGTAATGATGGTGTTGAGATTTGTGAAGAAGTGGAGAACGGTTATGTTGAAAATTATAGGTTAAGTGAGTATAAGGAAAGTGATGATTTTATTGCCGACAGTCCCCAGGGAATCACCTCAAGGGGGAATTCCGGAACCCCCAGCTCTTTGGAGATGACTGGAAGGAAAGTGGATGATGATGTTGATGTATTTGAGCCATTGTTATTATTATTTTCCTCCTCTGTGGCTGGCCATCCGATAGAGAGCGTGGTTGGTGTTGTTGATGATTATTCCGGCAGGGAAGCCGAGGACGTTGATATGGCTCAAGAAGATATGGATCGATTCGGGTCGTCGTGTGAGACACCCATGGAGCTTTTGGAGACCGATGGAAGGTCAGGGACGATGGAGGTTAGGTCCGACGATGTAGAGGCCTCATCAGAGTCGCCTACCCCTAGTTCCGTTCTAAATTATAGGTCGTATGATGTAGTATGTGGGTCGGACCGCCGCGCGGGTCGTCCCTTGTGTGATGATGAGAATTGTGTGTCGTATGAACTTGCTGATTTGTCTAAGTTAGGTCGCGCTTGCAGTATTAGTGAATTTATGGCGGATAATGATGGAAGTGATGTTGATGTAATTGAGTGCTATTTTGAACTTGCAATTATAGCACCGATGGACTTGAGGTGACTTTCCCGACCTCATTGGCAAGGGGTTCCACGGTCATTGGGTCCTTCCTTGATGCTGACCGGGGCCGCCCTTGTCACCCGTATCCAAGCAGAGGTAGCAGCGGGTTCGCGACCGTTCGCACCGATGAAGCGGGTATGATCATTGGGGCTGAAAGTATTGCCCGGGGTCTGCCCAGATACGGGGATGTTGATGGCGGAGTGGCAAATAAAGGCCGTCCATCGCATTGTGAGGCTTCCGTTGCGCCAAGCGTTGCTGAAGCGCGCAGTAACGTTCCCCATGCTGAGCTACGTTCTTTCAATGACTTGCGTGATGCAGTTGATGTGGTTGATGATATTGTTGATCAGAAGAATAGTGAATTGAAGGAGTCGGTTGAGCTCCTATTTGAACGAAGTGGATCCACAGCGAGCGAAGCGAATCGTTTAAGCGAAGCGAAAGTGTCTAATCTAAGTCAAAGCACTGCACATGCACATAGTGATTTTGAGGATGAGCAGGATAGTGAGCCTGAGTATGAAATAACCAATGCTCTGGACGACTCCGACAACAGTTATGGTGAATCCAGTGAGAGTGAACTCGACGAGGAACAACTATTGAGCGACGAAGAGTTCTGGGCTAATTGGGTAGATCCGAACGCCGATTGGTACCGACGTGAACCCACCCCCGATGCACGAGAGTGGCGCCGTGAAGGGGCGTGGGAAGCGCGCCGAAACAATGGGTTGCCGCGAGCACCATCGGACGAAGGTGTTGACTTGAGCCTGCGAACAAGTCATTTGTCAATCCGCTCCGAAGACGCTGATGATACCACCAGCGAGGATGAGGAGAATGAGACCACCGAAGAAGACAGTGACGAGAATGAGTCGTTGGATGCGAGCGAGTTGAGATTGGCTCAATTGGACAATAGTGCAGGGGAGGATCCTATCGAAGGGTCGCCGCGTATGCGCCCGGGTAATTTAGGTGAGTCCACTGATGCTTTGTCTAATGTTTCTAGCAGTATTCTGGGATCCGTCGAAGAGGTGCCTTGTATGCCCTCGGGTAATTCGGATAGCCCGCTTGAGAAACCTAAGACAGCTGAGGATGAATCCGTCGAAGGGAGACCAGGTATGTCCCCGGGTAATTCGGAGGAATCCGTAGCCATATTTAGTGAACATTCAGAGGCATGTATGGGACGAAGACAATTACTTGACTTTGTACAGGACGCTAACGACGAACGAACACGCCGACTGGATGAGCAATTGCATCGCATGTACGGACTTTATCTTACTAACGACACCCCGATTGAACGAGGACACATCCGCCCGTTGACGGCGAATGAACGGAACCGTATTGTGGGACCAGACACATTGTTTGCCATTTCTACCGATCATACCGAGACCTCGAATTACCAATACCCGCGCCTCGAAGTAGCTGAGAATTCGAATCCCTTTGTAGCCGAATGTCTTATTCCGATTAACTTTAGAGCAGGTCAGGTAAACGCTGACTTCGGACAGTCTGTGGTGTTACAACCTCAGGCTCTTTTCTATCGAAGGGTTGTGTTAGCCATGGAACAATTGAACAACCTGAGTAGGCTTTTCGACATTCGTTTCGAGTGTAGTGAAGACGCCGCTCTTCAACGAGATTCTGCCATGTTGAGCAGTATTCTAGGTATGGCCTCCCCTATCGACCACCGTGTAACTGGATTGTACCTCGATCCAGTGGCTCTTGCTTCGTTGGAAGTCCTCATGGAATTGTTGGGTCAATGCGTGAATGGCCACACGCTCCAGCAAGTCATGGAGAAGGAATTTGAGGCAGAGCTGAGCAAGTACCCAATGTGTCAAGAGTGTAGGAGGAGTCATAGCCGACAAAAATCGAGCGTTGATCCTTGCTGTTATTTTGTCGGACACCACGGAAAATGGAACTACCATGGTACTTTAAGCACTGCTTGCGCTTCTATCCGCATCGACGGGTACATAATACCTAACTGGCGATACTATATTGGTATTCAGACGCCCCGAATGCAACGGCTCTCACGCGCCGCCAATATCGATTTGCACGAGATGCTGAGCGAAGCGCCTCAGCTGTTGGAATTTATCTATCGGAACCAGGGCAGTGAAGGAGTCCCAATAACTACTTTTGTCCAATACGCAATGAACAACATGGAGTTTACCGACGAGTCCCATAGACGGGACCGCCTAGTGCTCTTGTGCGCGCGTTTGAGACTCCTGAGACGTCCGGCTAGCGTTAATATGCTCCAAATTGAGTGTGGTATGACAATAGGTGAGCACGTAGAAGTAGACTACCTGATCTCGGAACCGTGTTCACTCCGACGCAGCAGTATCAGCAGCTCTACTCAAGACTTGGACGAACAGCTGGCCCTAGCGATGGCCGACTGTCTAAACGCTTCCGAAAAGGATCTTGATGAGCAGAATGAACCAACTGTCGAGATTATCCGACCAGTTGATAAGGGAACCCCGAGTGGAACTATTAATGAACAAGTAGTGGACAGCGAGGATGTGTCGGAGCCTCCCCGAAAGATGGCCCGACCCTCTTCACCTGGCCTAAATAGCGGATTAGGTCAGAATACAAGTATGCGGAAAGTTTGTACCATCTTACTGTTACTTTGGCTTTCGACGTTAAGCTCTACGCACGCCACGCTGTCGCCTTTCAGTGATGCAATCTCGCGACTAGGTGCGTTTGTAAACCGCCAAGTAGGTGTTGTTGTCGAACCGTAGGGTTTGGTAATCACCTCTGATCAGACTACGCACTTGCCGGTGGTCCTGCAGCTGTCATTGAGAGATTGGGAACACAAATCGGACCCCTACGTAAGCAATGTTTGTCCACCGTACGAAGTTAATGGATCCTGCCGAGCTGACTGCTGCAGGAAAGCGAACTGTATTGAGTACCCGCAGCTGCACACAACCTTGAGCGCACTAGAACGCGAACTGGACGACGCATATGATGGCATACTAGACACTAATTATTACTCGCTGCTCGTGCATTCCTTATGCGTAGAGAACGAGCACCTATGTGACCTTACCAACCGCCGAGAAAAACGCTTTGCAAGCTTAATCGCCGCCGCTGCCGGCGCTGTTTCTGGTTTTCTAGGTTTAGGAATGGCCTTCGCTAACGGCGTTCATATTAATAACGTACGTCAGCAAGTGACCGTTCTCGAAAAGTTTATGCACGAGACGAATGACGTCTCTTTTCGGAACACTAAAGCAATAAAGCAATTAACCCGAGCTAATGAGGACATTTATGCATTCCTACACCACAGCATGCAGGAGGTAGTCTCGATGATTGAACAGGTACGCTGTGCTGACCAGAAAGAGGTCACACACGTCCACCATCAATTGATCGACCACATAATTCGAGCGAACATGCGTTCGTCGGTACAGGCCATTATGGAGTCTATGTTAAATGGTGAACTTTCCCCTGCTGTTATCGACGTCGTCATGCTACGACGACGATTCGCCATGGATCCCCGCATTTCTAAAACCATCCTGATGCGAGAACCCAGTCTAGCATACCAATTTGGTCGAGTGATACCCGTAAGTGTAGATCTAACTGGATTTCGCTTTGGCTTTATTTTGCAGCTACCTTTGCCTAAACGTAGTGATGTTCGACCTTATTTTAGGGCCTACAATACAGGTTGGAACGCTCCTGACACGCTTACGCAGCTGAAACTACCGCTACCGCAATATGCATCCAGACTGGGACATGCGCGTTTCGAGTCGCTGAATCTAGGTGCATGCAAGCACAGACCCGGGATTGCTTTTTGTGCACCCCACGCGTTACTAGCCGACCATAGCACAAACTGCTTAGAGTGGATCGTCGCAGGTGAATTCGTGCCAGAATCCACCAAACACGCATGCAGCAACCGCACGCTTATTGGCCCACTCGCCAACGATACAGCCGTACACACTACTATTCAAGGCGTATTAATTAGGACTAGTGAACCCGAAGTTATACTGACTAATCGTAGACAACTCGCGCACATAACCCTAGGTAAGGCTATTAAGGTTCCACCCAACGGAATCTTATGGTTTCCCCACGGAAATTATACACAGTTAGTCGTAGGATCGATTGTACTAACAAGCATGTTAAAGCCAGAGGAAATTACGATTTAATTTGGACCAAACATTACAATTGACCGGCTCACCGGCCTCAAATTAAGACCTTTAACTTGGAGTTCGCTCGATGATGCTAAGACGACCTACTTACAAGTAGCCCAGATAGCCACGGAACAAGTACAAAAGATAGTTAACTTTCCTGCTTTAGAGTATACCGGACTTTCGCCTTACTTCATAGTTACCATCGTTGTCAGCATAATTAGCTTGGCCTACTGTATGACCAAGTGCAAGGTTTCTTCTAAGTACGCATACTACCTACCCCGATGGCTGCCATGCCGCGGGAGATTGATCAAAACGGACGGAAAGCCCCGAAAAGCAATTAGGTGGATCAGAGCTGACAAAAGAGGCCCTAGCGCACCACCTGAGGAGAACAGTACACCCCGAGTTTCGCCGACCAAGGTCTCTATTGTACCTTCGGGGACGCCGCGCGTGTCCGTTGTGTCCAATCGTGCCCCGCGTCGCTCTAACAGACTATTGACCACCCGTGCTTCGTCCGAAGAGGAACTTGTTTTCATAGAGGATGACGAATTATTCGCTGCTCCTGCCCGTGACGTGCGCCGTGGACATCGCCAAGGTATGTTCACCCGACAACTAAACACAATGAATGCAGGCAACACCCCACTTCTCATCAACGCAACCATACTCGGCACTCCCGTCACGACACTTGTAGACACCGGAGCTGACGTCTCAATAATGTCACAAGCACTAGCTGCCCGTTTAGGTTTAGTGCCCCGAGACACTAACACCACCCGTATAGTATAAGCAACACAACAGGAGCTGGCAATTAGCGGAGTGGTGAAAGCCCCAATTACAATAGGCTCGCTAAGCACCCCATGCGACTTCCGAGCAACTACCGACACACCGTACGAATGTATCTTGGGTACAGACTTCATGGCCCTACTACCGTATGTAGCCATAAATTTCAAGGACCGTCGTTTGGATTTGTCAAACGGAACTGAGAACTGTTCCGCGCCCTTTGCCGACCAAGGAGACTATCGACCGCCCGTCATTAACGTAGTATCCAGAAAATATACACAAATACCGCCGAATACCGAACTGTTCATAAACGCCATCCCCGAGATCACACAACCGCCCAACGGCCAAGCACTATTCGTACCACACCCTTTCATTAGGGACATCGCCATCGCACATGCCGTAGTGCTCACTGGTCAACGCCTGATTCCAGTGGCAATGATGAACTTTGGAAACCTACCCGTTGCAATACACGCGGGACAATCAATAGGACACATCGAGATGCTTGACGACAATGAGGTTGAGCTCTTATACGACAGCAACAAGCGTCTACTCCAACTCGGGCCTCCCCAACACACCAAACAATGTAACCGCATAGGAGTTACACGCGACAACGTAGTACAGGTCATAAACGACCAAAAGAAGACAATCGACACGGAACGCTCCATACAAGTATTGAGCAAGATCGATTTTGGGCAGACTACACTTAACCCCTATGAACTGAAACAACTGAAAACAACCATCTCCGAAAACGCAGACATATTTAGCGTGCACCCATTCGACCTAGGTAGGTGTGGTGTACACCAGCATAGGATAATCACTGGGGACGCGAAACCCATAAAACAAGTGCCATATCGCTTGGCACATTCTCTACGCGAACCCTTGAGGGAAGAACTCAACAACATGGTAGAAGCAGGCCCTATAACACCATCCGAATCACCATGGGGTTCCCCCATAGTGTACGTCACTAAGAGTGACGGCACTTTACGCTTATGCGTTGACTTTCGTAAGCTCAACGTAGTCGCCGAACGCGTCTTGTACCCATTACCCCGCATAGACGACATATTAGGATGTCTGCGAAACACCAAATTTATGTCGACTTTGGACCTAAACAAAGGGTTTTGGCAACTGGAATTAGATCCCGAAGCCAAGGAAAAGACCTCTTTTGTCACTGTCCATGGACAGTATGAATACAATGTCTTACCCTTTGGCTTAAATTCTTCGCCAGGCGCCTTCCAACGATGCATGTCAATCATTTTAAAAGGTCTGGAATGGGAAAGGTGTCTCATTTACATAGATGACATATTAGTTTTCTCACCCACATTCGAACAACACCTAGCAGATCTCATCACAGTCTTCGATAGGTTTCGCAAGACTAATCTCAAACTGAAACCCTCCAAATGCCAATTCGGACAGAAACAATTAAAATACCTTGGACACATTATTAGCTCTGAAGGAGTCAAACCTGACCCCGAGAAAGCTGCCGCAATAGATAACTACAAACGCCCTGAGATACTTAAACAATTACAGAGCTTTTTAGGACTTGAAGGGTACTACCACAAATTCATACCACACTATTCCGAAATCTGCGAACCACTCAATGCCCTCCGGCGTAAAGACAACGAATTTAAATGGACACCGCAATGCGAGGAAGCATTTGGAAAGCTACGCAAAGCACTAGTACAAGAACCACTACTCATTTACCCGGACTTTTCCAAACCCTTCATACTACAGACGGACGCTTCAGGATATGCTCTAGGAGCCGTGCTCTCGCAAAAGCCCGGTAAAGGGACATTGCCAATCGCTTATGCTAGCAAATCATTAGTGGACTACCAACGCCGATACCCCGCTATTGAAACCGAAGCCGTTGCTATCAGATGGGCCGCTCTACATTTTAGGCATTACTTGCTTGGACATGAATTTCATGTCGAGACCGATCATAAGCCACTTAAGGCACTATTTGAGAGACCACCGAGAAATTCACGCCTAGCCCAATGGCGAAATGAGTTGCTCATGGAATTCGGTGGTTTCAATATTGAATATCGCCCTGGTAAGGCCAATGCCAACGCAGACGGACTTTCACGCGATCCACGACATGACGTGGACTTCTTGACTCCGCTGACGACGACGAACACGACGAGCAGGACCATACTCGAATGGTCGCTGTAGCTGTGAATGGACAGGATCGTGGCAAGGGCGAAGCTCCTGCCAAACCACCGCGGAGACTCCCAACTGAAGAAGCTTGAAAGCGACTTACGCGACAGTTAATGGGACTTCCTCCAGACGCTCCCGTTAACCTCCCACCCGAGTACGTTCGAGAACGCTTCTACCGTATGTTCGGAGGACCAGGATATGATCCTCTACCCGACCCGACGCGTTTCATTTTCTGTGGAGACATCGACGACCCCTGGCCTGAAGGAGTCGAGGTGCCCGGGAGGCGCTCGACTGCTCCCGGACCAACGACCGCTCCCGGACCGCCGACTGAACCAGCCCCAACTCAAGAACATGTGAGTGACTCAGCCCCTGGACCTTCATCAGCCCCTGATCCATTCGTAAGACCTACGCTGCCACAAGAACCCCCGACTGCTCCGACACCGCCTGCCCCTGGCGCGGCAAGCGAAAGCTCAACCCGTGCCACTGCTGGTACACCTGACCCCACTAGACCCCGGACACTACCAACAACTGCTAGGAAAAGATATGGTGGTTTACCAGAAGTCGAGGAGTTCGATACCTTAATTAGGGTCGCTTATGCGTGTGGACCAAAAGTACGTTTACAACGCCCTGAACAGGTCTATGACACTGGCGAACACATATACTTACCACACTTTCAACAATATGAGGGGAGAAATCTTCTCAATTACATACCTTACATCCAACGTAGAGACAAACAGTTTGGACCGATATGGTGGTACTTACACGCTTGACAACCACCAGCTGACGAAAAGGCAGCTACTGCTCTCAAATTAAAAGCCCATCACTACCGTCTCTGCCCTGACACAGCCATTCTTTACTTGCATCCCATCATGCCTAACGACCATAGACCTAAATTATGCGTACCTCGGCTGCTTATACGACAGATACTCAAACACGAACACGACACTTGATTCGGTGGACACCCAGGTAGGGATCGTCTACTGAGTAAGCTCAAGCAGTTCTACTATTGGGAAACCATGGGTAAGGACGTCGACGAATACGTAAAACGGTGCGTACTTTGCCAGCGATCCCGAAATCTACCACAAAATATTCGAGCCGCGCTCGGAGATAACCTGCTGGCTAGCGCCCCTATGCACCGCATGTTTATCGACATATTGGATACTCGGGTTTTGTCCCGAAAGGGAAATCGGTACGTCATTGCCTTCATTGACCAATTCACCAAGTTAGTCATTGCCGCCGCTCTGCCTGACCAAACAGCTAAGAGTGTAGCTCGAGTTTTCGTCGAAGATGTAGTATGTCGCTATGGCGCTCCCAAGGAACTAGTTTCCGATCGAGGAGGATGCTTCGTTTCAGAAATCATGGAAGCCCTATGTGCTAGATTACACACTTTTAAACGAGAAACTTTGAGTTACAACCCAAAAGCCAACGGAGAAATCGACGCTTCACGTCCAGACTTTACATGACTTGCTTCTTTTGAGTTAGGATCGACGAATTTTCCCTAGCCGACCACGGTAAAATTTCTTGAACGTGCATACCACAAAATAAGGTCTTGTTCAATGGTTTGCTTTGATGGTTTTCCAAATTTGCAGCTTAGTGGACTGTTCAATGCTCATGCCGTGTGTGAGCTTGGACAGAATCGCAGATTAGGGACGGAGGACTAGCCTTCGTCGGGTTTTAGGAAACCCTCAAAATTTCGTTTTGTTCTTCTGAGCTAAGAAAATTTGGGCACTCAAAAGACTAAACAAATTCTAGGGACGTTAACTTGAGCTTAAGGTGTTTGCTGCTCTCACGAAATGTTGTCTCGAAATCATCTTTACTCAGGATGCTTTACTCTGCTTGGATCTGATTTTAGAGCACATAAACGACGCATTCGGTAGGCATCTCATTTGTGCACCCATCTTGTTAGGACGACTGACCGGAAAATCTTTATCTGTCCCCTTACACCCGTGTGATCAAAATGAGCTGGAGGAGCACGCCCCCAGCTGAGCAAAATTTCGCCGACATTGACCTGGGACGATGGTGCATCGTTTTGTGGTGACGCACCAGTTTTGACTCCAAATAACTATGTGACTAAAACGATTAAATTTACTGGCGTTCACCCTTGCCCTACGCAATGGTCTTCTCTAGAGACCATGGTCTAAAGGAAACAAAATTAAAGCCTGCCCCTGCGCAATCACTAGAAACCGCCGTTGCGGGAGAAACACATTGTGTCCCCGCCTTCAAACAAAAGTTTAGGACTTTCTAAAAATAAAGAAGACTCACCTCCTCGCCCGGGCCGTTTCGGCCCCAAACCGGGCGAGTGCAAAACCCCTTTTTCTCTTTGAAGCGAGTTGATCGCTGAGTTTAGCTTTTCTTTGATTTTAACTCGGTTTGCCCGTTAGGCTATGTACTATGTATGCTCAGTATCCCTTTTTCTACAGTTTCAGTATCAGCCAGTGCTGTTTTACCAGTTAGTGAGTTGAACCTGCACGGAGAATTTAAGTCCGCCGCAGTTTTATAGGTCTTAGCCATTCAGCCATAGGAACACATCGACTTTTATTATTGAGTCGGTGATAACTCGACTGCAGTACAATGCAGTTGAGACACTGCAATATTGCAGTGAAATAAAAAGGACACCGTTAGAGGGAGGCAAAAAAACGAGCAACCGAAGAGAAAACAAAAGACGCAGAGACGTCCGGGGCCGATTCCTCTACTTCAGGTAAACCTCCATATCTCTGTCTAGCATTTGTCGGTAGCGTCCGTGGTCTAGTGGTTTCAGGTGTACCATCCGTGGCACGGGTCCAGCTCTCACTCGCCGCACCAGGCGCAGGCGGTGTTGGAGCGGTCGGGGGTTCTTGAGGCTGTGGGGGTCTAGCGGAGGGGTCCGGTGCAGAAGAAGATCCATGGGTCGGTTCACCAGTGGATTCTGGCGGTCCTGGGGCAGTCGTTCGTTTCCAGGGTATCTCGACTCCTTCAGGCCAGGGGTCGTCTACGTCTCCACAGAAGATGAAGCGTGTTAGATCCGGTAGGGGATCATAACCAGGTCCTCCAAACATACGATAGAAGCGTTCCCGAACATACTCAGGTGGTAGGGTGACAGGAGCGTCTGGGGAAAGTCCCATGAGTTGCCGAGTAAGTCGTTTCCAAACTTCTTCGGTAGGAAATCGGCGGGGTGGTTTAGCTGGGGCTTTGCCGTTACCACGATCCTGTCCTTTAACAGCTACAGCAACCATTCGAGGATGGTTCTGTTCGTCCGGTTCAGCTTCGTCCGAAGAGTAAGAAAATTCTACGTCATGTCGAGGATCGCGTGAAAGTACGTCGGCGTTGGCATTAGCCTTGCCTGGCCTATATTCAATGTTGAAACCACCGAATTCCATCAGTAATTCGTTACGCCATTGAGCTAGTCGCGAATTTCGCGGTGGTCTCTCGAACAGGGCCTTAAGTGGCTTATGGTCAGTCTCAACGTGGAATTCGTGTCCAAGTAGGTAGTGTCTGAAATGTAAGGCAGCCCATCGTATGGCAAGAGCCTCAGTCTCTATGTCGGGATATCGGCGTTGATAGTCCACGAGCGATTTGCTCGCGTAGGCGATTCGCAGTGTCCCTTTATCGGTCTTTTGCGAAATCACAGCCCCTAGGGCGTATCCAGAAGCGTCCATTTGGAGTATGAAGGGTTTAGAAAAGTCCGGATATATGAGTAATGGTTCCTGTACCAAGGCCTTACGTAGTTTTCCGAATGTTTCCTCACATTGCGGTGTCCATTTAAATTCGCTGTCCTTTCGTCGAAATGCGTTGAGTGGTTCGCAGATTTCAGAGTAGTATGGTATAAATTTGTGATAGTATCCTACAGGTCCTAAGAATCTCTGCAATTGTTTGAGAGTTTCCGGCCGTTTGTAATTGTCTATAGCAGCGGTTTTTTCGGGATCGGGTTTAACCCCTTCAGAGCTGATGATGTGTCCCAGGTATTTCAATTGTTTCTGTCCAAACTGACATTTGGAGAGTTTTAATTTGAGATTTGCTTTACGAAACCTATGAACTACAGTAATTAAGTCCGCTAGGTGTTCTTCAAATGTGGGTGAAAAGACCAATATGTCGTCTATGTAGATGAGGCATCGTTCCCATTCTAAGCCCTTTAATATGATTGACATGCACCTTTGAAAGGCGCCTGGTGAGGAATTCAGTCCGAATGGCAGAACGTTGTATTCATATTGTCCGTGGACAGTGACGGATGAGGTTTTCTCCTTGGTCTCTGGGTCCAGTTCTAATTGCCAGAAGCCTTTGTTAAGATCTAAGCTGGACATGAATTTGGTGTTTCTGAGACATCCCAGTATGTCATCTATGCGGGGTAGTGGGTATAAGTCACGTTCCGCAACTACGTTGAGCTTACGGAAGTCGACACACAACCGTAAGGTACCGTCACTTTTGGTGACGTAAACTATGGGAGAACCCGAAGGTGAACCCGATGGCGTTATGAATTGTTTAATTCCTCGCGCAAGGGCTCTCGCAATGAGTGTGCTAGGCGGTATGGTACCTGTTTAATAGGCTTTGCGTCTCCAGTGACTATCCTGTGCTGGTGTACACCACACCTTCCCACATCGAACGGGTGTACACTGAATATGTCTGCGTTTTCAGAGATGGTTGTTTTCAATTGTTTAAGCTCGAAAGGGTTAAGGGTCGTTTGTCCGAAATCAATTTTACTCAAAACTTGTATGGATCGTTCGGTGTCAATTGTCTTTTTCTGTTCGCTTATGATTTGTACAACATTATCTCGTGTAACTCCGATATTGTTGCATTGCTTAGTGCGTCTTGGAGGATCAAGCTGTAGCAAACGCTTGTTACTGTCGTATAAGAACTCGACCTCGTTGTCATCAAGCATTTCAATATGTCCTATTGTCTGTCCGGCGTGTATGGCAACGGGAAAGTTTCCAAAGTTCATCAGCGCTATTGGGATCATACGTTGGCCAGTGAGTACCAGAGAGTGGGCAATAGCAACGTCCCTGATGAAAGGGTCAGGCACAAATAAAGCTTGGCCGGTCGGTGGTTGAGTGATCTCCGGGATGGCGTTGATGAACAACTCTGTGTTTGGTGGTACTTGAGTGTATTTCCTAGTTACTACGTTGATAACTGACGGTCTATAATCCCCTTGGTCGGCGAAAGGCGCCGAGCAGTTTTCAGTTCAGTTAGATAGATCCAGGCAGCGGTCTTTGAAGTTTAGGGCGACATATGGTAGTAATGCCATGAAGTCGGTACCTAAGATGCATTCGTACGGTGTGTCTGTTGTTACCTGAAAGTCGTACGGTGTACTTAACGATCCTATTGTGATCGGTGCTTTTACTACTCCGCTGTTCGTCAATTCTTGTTGTATAGCTGATACTATACGGGTAGTGTTCGTGTCACGAGGAACCAGTCCTAAACGGGCAGCTAGTGCTTGGGACATGATTGAGACGTCGGCTCCAGTGTCGACAAGGGTCATGACTGGGGTACCAAGTATTGTTGCGTTAATGGGCAGTGGGGTGTTACCTGCGTTCATGGTGTTCAACTGTCTGGTAAACACGCCTTGGCGAGGTCCACGACGTGAATCACGAGTGGGCGCGACAAATAGCTCGTCGTCCTCGATGAAGACAAGTTATTCCTCGGACGAGTTACGTGATGTTAATAGTCTGTTTGAGCGACGTGGGGCACGGCTGGACGCGACGGACACGCGCGGCGTTCCCGAAGGCCCAACCGTGACCTCGGTCGGCGAAGTTCTGTCTGTATGAGGGAAGTCGTCCTCCGCGGGTGGGGCACTCGGTAGTCGGTGCTTCGCTCTAATCCATCAAATAGCTTTCTTAGGCTTAGTATCGGTCCTAATTAGTCGTCCACGACATGGGAACCATCGGGGAATATAATATCCGTACTTAGGTGGGACCTTGCATTTAGTCATAAAATAAATCAGACTGATCAGTCCTACAACGACGGTGATGAGGAAGTAGGGCAAGAATCCCGTGTAGTCCACAGCGGGAAGATTAACCACGCTACGGACATGATCCTTAGCTATCTGCGCGACCCGAAATTGATAGGCTTGGTGTTGTCGAGTGAGTCCCAAGTCAGAGGTCTTAACTTGATACCCGAAAGCCGGTCAATAGTAATATTGGGTCCAAATTTTATTGTAATTTTCTCGGGTTTCAACATGCTAGTGAGCACTATTGACCCTATGACTAACTGAGTGTAGTTTCCGTGTGGGAACCACAAAACTTCATTAGGCGGTACCTTTATTGTCTTACCTAACGTAACGTGAGCTAGTTGCCTTCGATTTGTCAATATGACCTCAGGTTCACTAGTCCGAATTAGTACCCCTTGTATAGTCGTGTGCACGTACGTGTCATTAGCAAGTGGACCTATCAGGGAACGGTTGCTGCATGTATGTTTAATAGCCTCAGGTAAGTGTTCACCTGCAATAATCCATTCCAAGCAATTAGTGCTATGGTCAGTTATCAGCGCGTGCAGTTCACAGAAAGCGATTCCTGGTCTTTGCTTGCATGCTCCTAAATTGAGTGATTCGAAACGAATGTGCCCCAAGCGGGCGGCGTATTGAGGCAGCGGCAATCTCAGCTGCGTCAGCGTGGCTGGTGCGGTCCAGCCAGTGTTATATATCCGAAAATATGGTCGAACATCATTGCGCATCGGCAATGGTAATTGCAAGATGAATCCAAAGCGGAATGTGGTTAAATCTACACTTACAGGCATGACGCGACCGAATTGATAGGCGAGGCTAGGCTCGCGCATGAGGATAGTCTTGGAAATGCGTGGATCCATGGAAAATAATCGTCGTAGCATGACGACATCGATGACGGCGGGAGATAGTTCGCCGTTAAGCATGGACTCCATTATAGCTTGTACCGACGAGCGCATATTGGCTCGAAGGATGTGATCTATTAGCTGTTGGTGCACGTGCGCGATCCCTTTCTGATCGGCACACTAACCTGTTCGATCATAGAGACCACCTCTTGCATGCTATGGTGTAGAAATGCGTAGATGTCCTCATTTGCTCGAGTCAGTTGCCTTATGGCCTTAGTATTTCGAAAGGAGACATCGTTCGTCTCACGCATTAATTTCTCGAGGACAGTTACTTGCTGACGAACATTGTTAATGTGTACTCCATTGGCAAAAGCCATTCCCAGGCCTAAGAAACCTGAGAAGGCACCAGCGGTGGCAGCGATTAGGATGGCAAAGCGCTTTTCTCTATTATTCGTAAGGTCACATAGTTGCTCGTTCGCGACGCAAAAAGAGTGCACAAGTAGCGAGTAATAATTGGTGTCCAGTACGCCATGATAGGCGTCATCTAGTTCGCGTTCCAAAGCGCTTAGGGTTTCGTGCAACTGTGGGTATTCGGTGCAGTTGACCTTCCGGCAGCAGTCAGCACGACATGATCCGTTCGCTTCATAAGGTGGACAGAATTTACTCACATAAGGATCGGACTTACGTTCCCAATCTCGAAGTGATAACTGCAATACCACTGGCAAATGCGTTGTCTGGTCGGAGGTGACCACCAAGCCTTGGGGCTCGATGACCACTCCCACTTGTCGATTGACAAAAGCACCTAATCGCGAGATTGAGTCACTAAATGGCGAAAGCGTTGCACGGGTAGAGCTGAGCGCTGAGAGCCAAAGTAACAACAGCATTGTACAGACCCTCCACATGCCTGAAGGATGTCCGACGCCGTTACAAAGATTCGGTGAAACGGATCGTACCCCGTTTAGATTGGGTTCCCTCATGGTCTCGTTATGCGCAGGTTCTTCCGTGGTGTCGCTTTTGGTTTCCCCGTCGCTCGTTTCCGTCTCACTCGACCCAGTTATGCCTCCTTGCTGGGCGGAGTCGCTATTGGAGTTATCCTCCGACTCTTCGTCGGATGAGTCGACGTAAGCGGCTAGCGCTGTGGTTAATTGTTCGTCCAAATTCGGGACGGAACAGTTGGTGTCATCGTCCGGAAACAAGCATAGTTCCGAAATTAAGCGGTCCCTGCCCAATCTCAATCCAGCAGACGTGTCGCCCTCTGTCTCAAGCAGTCCAGCGATGTCGGGGCGCCGCAAAAGTCTCAAGCGTGTGCTCAACAGTACTAGTCGAGCAAGTCGGTGGGTTTCGTCGTCAAATTCCATATTACTTATTGCTTGGTCAACAAAGAGGTTGATCGGAACACCATGGTGTCTTGGTTCCGATAGATGAATTCGATCAAATAGGGCGCCTCGCACAAGAGGTCGTGTAACTCGAGGTTAGCCTCGCGGAAAGTTTTCTGCATTTTGGCCGACTGAATTCCGACATAGAAAGGCCAATGAGGTGCAACGTATCCATCCGGGAAGATGGACGAGCATGCGGTACTCAGCGTACCTTCGTAAGTCCACCTTCCTCGTTGACCGAAAAAGTAGCAGCCTGAACCTATGTCCCGCGAATCTCTTGTATGACATTCCTGGCACTGGCGGCATACCGGATCCCTACTCAACTCCACCTCGAATTCTCTCTCAATAACCTGTTGGAGCGTGTGGCCATTCACGCATTGGCCCACCAGTTGTATAAAAGATTCCAACGAAGCAAGAGTTACGGGACCAAGATACATTCCAGTCATGCAGTGCCCAATTGGGGAAGCCATGCCTAATGTACTGCTCAGCATAGCAGCGTCTCGCTGTAAAGTGGGGCGTGTGCTAACTTCAAAACGAAGCTCAAAAAGTCGGCTCAGATTGTTTAGCTGTTCTATCACAAGTATTACCCTCCGATAGAAGAGAGCCTGCGGCTGCAATGTCAAAGGTTGTCCGAAGTCGGCATTAATCTCACTAGCCCTAAAGTTGATTAGTATAAGTCCCTCAGCTGACTCGTTATGCGCATCCTCGGTCAAGTCTGTGCGAGTGAATTGATAAGCTGCGGTCTCGGTATGATTTGCGGTAATAGTGAACAATGTGTCAGTCCCGAGGATTCGGTTACGTTCCTCGTCCGTCATCGCTCTAACTCGTCCAAGTTCTATCGGCGTATTATTGGGGAGACAAAGTCCAGACATGTCCAATAGTCGTTCGTCCAGTTGGTGTATGCGGTCATCGTTAGCTTCTCGTATGAAATTAAACAAATTCTCTTGTCCCATACACACGTCCGAGTCCTCGCTAATCACGCTCACAGATTCCACCGAATTATCCGGGGACCTACATGGTCTCCCTTCGGCGGATTCCTCAGTGGTCGTTCCTACTTCGTTTGGGTTACCCGAATTACCCGAGGGCATACTAGGCACCTCTTCGACGGGTCCCAATATATCGCTGAAAATGTCGGCCAACGTATCAGTGGAGCTACCTAAATTACCCAGGCGCATACAAGGCGTCCCTTCGATAGGGTCTTCACGACCGTTTTCGACCAGTGGATCCGAACTCATCTCGTTCACGCTTCCCGTAGCGATACTGCCACTATCGCTGCTCTCACTCAGATCGTTTCCTCCGGCAGCACCGTGTCCTTCTTCAGAACGGATGGACAACTGGCTGGCTCGCAAGCTTAACTCAATGCCGTCATCAGATGGTGCTCGCGGTAGTTCGTTGTTGTGTTCGCGACGCACTTCCCACACCCCATCATCAGGGCTGGGCTCGCGTCGGTACCAGTCGGCATTCGGATCCACCCAATTGGCCCAGAATTCCTCATCATCCAGCATACGTTCCTCATCTATTTCACTATCACTGCATTCATCATACCTATCATCAGGCTCATCTGGCACAACGGTCTCGCCGTATTCAAGCTCGTTCTCTGCTTCATGTCCACCGTGATCAGTCTCCTGCTGGGTATCCTGACTTATATTACAAACTTTCGCTTCGCTGAAATAGTTCGCATCGCTCGTTGCGGATCCGCTTCGTTCATATAGGAGTTCATCCGACTCCTCCAATTCGTTCAATTCACCACTTTCAACACACTCAGTGCTATCCTTCACGCTGATTTCAACACAAGATTCATTGAAAAAACTTAACTCATTGCAAGTAACGTCGTTGCGCGCTTCAACGACGGTGGGCGCGACGGAAGCTTCACAATGCGATGGACAGTCTTTATTCGCCACCCTGCCATCTACATCCCCGTACCTGGGCAGACTACGGGCAATACTTTCAGCCCAACGATCATACCCGCTTCATTGGTGCAATCGGTCGCGAACCCGTCGCTACCTCCGCTTGGGTACGGGTGACAAGGGCGGCCCCGGTCAGCATCAAGGAAGGACCCAATGACCGTGGAACCCCTTGCCAATGAGGTCGGGAAAGTCACCTCAAGTCCATCAGTAGCATACTTCGCCGGCTCCAAGTAGCGTTCAATTACATCAACATCACTTCCATCGTCATTTTCCAAAAATTCGCTAAGGCTACAAGCGCGTCCTAACTTAGGCAAATCAATACACTCATACGACACACAATTCTCATCATCACACAAGGGACGGCCCGCGCGGCGGTCCGGTCCACATACTACATCATACGACCTACAATTTAGAACGGGACTAGGGCCAGGCGGCCCTGATGCGACGTCTTCATCGTCCAACCTAGCCTCCCTCGTCCCTGGTCGTTCGCCGACCTCTAAAAGCTCCATGGGTACCTCACACGGCGACCCGAATAAATCCAATTCTTCCTGAGCCATATCAACATCATCGGCTTCCCTGCCGGAATCATCAACATCAACACACTCTCTCGGATGGCCAGCCACAGAGGAGGAAAATAATAATAATGGCTCTTCAAATACAACAACATCATCTTCACTCACAATCTCTGCAGTCATCTCCAAAGAGCTGGGGGTTCCGGAATTCCCCCTTGAGGTGATTCCCTGGGGAGTACCGGTAATAAATTCAACACTTCCCTTATTATCTCTCAACCTATAATTTTGAACACAACCGTCTTCCATTTCTTTACAAATTTCCATACTACCATTACTATCTTCCACTGCGGTTAAAGTTCGTTCGTTCATTCCGAGCCCTCGCATGGCCGGATAGTTCGATTGATCGAACCATCGCTCGCCTCGCTGTTCACCATTCAATTCGCTGGCGGATATATACACGTGGATCAACACACGCGCTAGGTGCGTCCACACATAACATAGACACTCCCTCTCCCAAGTATCCCTCTTTTTGGTATTTTGTGTTTTCTTTATTATATACAGTGCCGTTAGACTCGTTACTGTGTAGTTCGTCGTCCATGTCCCTTGGGCCCAATTCCATAAGTCCGGGGCTGTCCATACCCTGAACTAGATCACGGCTCCGTGGAAGACGCGCGGCATCAGTCCACGAAGTGGTCGTGATCGCATTCAGGTGTCTCTCAACTAGTCCTTCCATCATCTCAAAATCGTCCAAGTCATCTTGTCTGTTTATCAAGTATCCGTCATCGTCACACTGTGGTTCATCTGTAGTCGCAATAGCGTTTACTCGTCCAGTTGGTTCACTATGCCCTAGTTTACCCTGAATCATACCGAGCTCACGGCTGAGTACTTCTAAGCGATGAGTGGTAGCTGGGCTTGGTTCTCTATTCCCATTACCTTGCGATGCGCTACAATTTAATTGGTATCGCCGACGCGGTACAGCAATGCTGTTTCGGTTACCCTCGTCCCTGGGGTAAAATCGTCCAGGTTGCTGCTGGGGCCCCATGCCTCTGTTAGGTTGGGGTCGTTCGCTTTGGGCTCGTCGGTACCCATAGGCCTGTGCAGTCCGGTTGTTATAGTTTTCAACTGGGCGGCTGGCGGCATATGCTCCGTTTCCGCGATTATTATTAGCGAATCCCGGCGGTGGTCGGCCATATTGCGGTCCCGCTTGGTTTTGGTCCGCTAGGTCGCATTCCCGCATTGGGTGGATTGTTCCACCCGGAGTTATTCCGGTATCCGTTTCCGTTTTCAGCTCGCCGAAATTGTGGCGGTGGGCCTCCTCGGCTCGCATTATAGTTATCGTTTCGTGGGTATGCACCCACACCATTTCTTGGTCCTGGCTGCCCTGGCTCTCGACGCGCGGCTCGAGATGCGTATGCTGGGGCTGGATCGACATTGCGCGGCGCACCATTCACGGCAGCAGGCGGATAACGCACGTTATACGGGCATTCGCGCATGACGTGTCCTGGCTCTCCGCAGCGATAACAAGTAGTGCGCGGTATCGGCAAACACGGCGGCGCAGCAGGTGAGCCGGGCACAAACGGCGGCGCTAGAGCGTTAAGCTGGCGCGGGCTCTCGACCGTTTTATCGATTATATCCAGCAACCAGCTGATCGTATCGCTGTTTCTATGGTTCGCCTTACGATGTTCCTCCATCATGTTTTGAAGCTGTGTGATCAGGCCTTCACCTCCTTCCTCAAGTAAGGAGTTTACATTTTTTTCGCGAGGCTTACTAGCGACAGGCGCGTCTGGTTCAGGGCATGCAGCGCTAACGTCCTGGTACCGCTTGGACACCCACGGTATCCCGAAATGTCTCACACTCAACAACCTGCCTACGCACCTCAGGTCTTAAGCCTCTTTGGAAAAACATACGAAGCATCGTGTCCCGCTGCTCATCTTCCATGTCAGGGAAAGCGCGATCACACAACTTCTGCAATTCTAAGCCGTACCTCGCTACTGGCTCATTTGCTCTTTGTTGTCGGGTGCACAATCCTGACAATGATTTCTCATGGCGGCGCGATGACGAAAATAAAAAGCGCAAGTTGGCAATTAGTCCTAGAAAGCTATGGCGTTCTCCCGGTGGAAGGCCCTCAAAGGCCTCCCTCGCCGGTCCACGCAAGAGAGCTGGAACACAAATCAATTTCCGACGGTCGTCCCAACCATTGGCGTTGGCGAGACGATTATACATCCGAATCCAATCCTCGAAGTCCTGGCCTCCGGGTTTCCCATCAGAAGTCGGCATGTCTCTCAAAGGGATCATGGGAGGACCAGCCGGTTGGGTAGTCAGGTGATGTAGGATAGCGTTAGCAGTACTTGTATCCAGTCCAGGTGACTCGAACGTTTCTCCTCGGCGCAATTGTCCAGGGCGTCGGGGCGGGGGAGTGAGCGGTCGCTCACTAGTGCCGGCGGCACGTCGGGGCCTGGCACGTAAGTCCTCCTCCATATGTCCATCAGCCCAGCCAAGAAAGTCGTTGGTTTCCAAATCCGGATCAGCGTGCGAGTCCATTAGTATGACGGTAGTCACCGAACAGGCTTGTTAGCAGATAAGAAGTCGTGTGTCAAGTCAAGGGATATTCAAACCCCACCTAGTAATGAATACGGCAATAGTCTCCCGAATCAGCTATATTTTAAGGAAGTTTAACAAGCTCTAAAAAGGATTTCAGTTGTGTCAAGATATCCGGAGAACAATGTTCCAAGGTAAGCGAATGCTGATAAATTCACCACGCGTTAAGATATCCAAAATGCACTCTCGTTACTGGCAATCCCCAACGGTCGGCGTAGCTCTACCAATGATAATTACGTGTACATGGCCAATTATTAAAACAACAAAACAAAAAAAATATTTTTCTGCAATCAAGATGTATTCGCACACGCCAAGGGCTATAAACAGGTTCAGCTAATATTACACAAAACAATTACGAGTGAAGTAAGTAATTGAAATTAAACAATCTAAGCACTACGAAATTACAAAGTAAACAAACAACAATTACAGTGTCCGTCGTGAAAGTTCCGTTATGTTCAAGCAATGTCCTGGCAACAACGTCGTCCAAGCGAAACGTCTTGAAGCAATTCGATTGCGTCCACACCCTAGCGTCCGTACCGAAATGCGTAGTCTTAAATAGGCGAACATCACCAACACAGATAATACGCGACGATAGTGACAAAGGTGAGGTACGTTGAGCGCAATTGACGATACGCAGCAATAACAGAGCAGCCGAAAGTCGGTCCAACAAGCAGCGTCGTGAGTCCCGCCGTACAGTTAATACCAGGTCGAACAATAAAGGTTCCAAGGCTACTGTCACTCCGGCAGGCACGTTCCAACACAAAATTAGTGATTAGGAAGCAGCGTCAAACAAGGATCCGTTGCTCAATTAGTGGCGACAAATAAAGCAAAATTCCGAATATTATACGTAGCGATGATAGTTAATTAAGTTACTAAATAGTGCCAGAAGCAGTTTGCTAATACACAATCCTGAAAACAGTGCCAGTCACTACCTGCATATTGGGTCGGTTCAAACACCACCTCCATGAGAGCAGGGTGTGGAAATACGATTCAGAGGTTTGGCCGTTAAATGTTCCAAGTTTAAAACGAACTAGGGCACGAAGTAATATAATAGATGCAATTGTATTAAGGCAAGCATATGTACAAGGATTCACCAGCGTACATTAAATGACTCCAAGCCACCAATACATAGCAATTTTCTCGCATTGCGAGAGGTCCACGTAAGAGTACTAGCTGAGTCTACATACAAGCGGTAGGTGACAATTAAATTCGAAGTTAGCTGGCAGCCATCGCCGGTACCAACGCAAAGAAATATACGCACGACGTAGGGATTGGAAAAGAATTTTAAACTCGCATCGTTGGGTCGAACAAAATAATGAACGCCTCACGGTGTGGCCCCCAACGATGTAATAACGGTGACGCAGCTGCATGGCGCAACTTCCTAACACCATGCCCATACGACCCCGGCTATCATAACCTCAAGGGCGGACCATAACTTTTACGGTTTAGCCACTTTTCTTGGTCAGACCCAAGAAGCTACGGAGCTTAGCAGGCCGCAGGCGCGCTTCACGGGGTGTGTTCGGACCCCGCCCGATTGGTTGCGCACGTGTATAGTATCTCGGTATGATCACTGAGGCCCCCAGGGAGGTTGACACCGAAACCTGCTTACAGGTCATAATGTCAAACCGATATTCCCTGCCCTAATCTAGAGGAAGTTGTTTAGTCCGGCGAAGTTTGTAGTAGAATGTATGACAATTTTGGTTTTACAAGCTAAATTTTGAGTTACACTCAGTTTATCCCTGGTTGAACACTTTGCTCGGTGTAGCCTATGTGGCCCCCACAGGGTTCGGACATTCCCTGAGAGTTTAACGTCGGACGGTCTACTTAGTATCCTGATAACTTAATGGTATTAGTGTTTAGTGCTAAACTTTCCCTAACAAACTTTATCCTTTGTGTAAGTGCGGCCATTACACAAGCGAGTTTGATAACTAATTTTGTGGACCACTCTCGCCGCAATGCCATTATCCAAGTATATAAATATTGGCGGCGGACCGCTCGTGTCAGGACTTGGGGTATTTTCATCCGCAAGCCGTGGCACAAAGGGTCGGCCCGTCCATTTGGACGTCCTTATCACGCTAGGAATCCAATAACACGGGACACGGCAAATAATTTTCAGTAGTTTATTCAAGGTCTGATACAATAACAGTCAATGATACGAGATTGGAACAATGTATGGAACAGTACAACCAAGACGACAACGCTCTGACAGCCCGAACACTCGTTCACTCGTCTATTGCTAAGCGAGGAGGGTAAACCGCACGAGCGAAGGCGTTCCCGGCAGTGCCGGACCAAAGTCTACGCCCGAAACGTTTATCATCAGCTCTAGCCAATTCCGTTGCGACTCAGGTCATGCGCTTCGGTGTGCTTCGAAATTCGCTCTCATTGAGGCGCGGCGTTATAAGAATTTCACGTAAATTACGGAAAAGTGGGGTGTCGTGTTGAGCGAGGAGCATGCTAGCCCGACGAGAGCAAGAATCTATGCCAGCGGCGAAGGTAATGAAAGGATGTGCAACCTAGACGGCGTGCCGAAGCTAGCGAACCCGACTGGGTCCGTTCAGTAGCAGAGAGCACGAGCGGTCACACCGGTCAGAGTCTAGTCTCCTAGTACAGGTCAAGGCCTGGTTGTATTAAGCAAAGCAACAAAGGTACAAAGCAATACGTGAGCATGGGCAAATTAGGCGAAGCAACTATGGTATAATTCAATACGTGAGCATGGACATATTATCAGTGCAATTCTCCACGAACAACCACCACTGAATCCTATTGTCTAAACAACGTATCCTTTCGATAAGCGACTGTAAGGAGGCTCCGTCCAATATGCCTTCTAGATTCTGTCAATCTTGCCTAGTATCCCTGGCTTTTTCGCGCACTGTTTTGTCACTTAGGTGGGCCCCGTGCCAAGCGTAGTTTACCGTTGTCCCAATGATTTCAGAGGCCCAATCAGAAATCACAATTTTCTTTATCCTTACCCAAAATCCGTAAAGGATAGGCGTGTGTCGAGGCGGTGCATTTTGGTTGTAGGACACTATCGGAACTACCTTATATTGGTCAAGGAAGCAGTTCTTTTGATTAGTCTGGAAGATAGCCCTCAGACACGGTTTCAATACCTTGTCTGGGTGGAGCACGGGTCATTACCGTCTTTGGCGGCTTCCTAGGCGACCATGGCAGTTGTTCCGCTAGTATCGAGCGAGAGATCGTACCTGATTTACAGTTGCAACTTAGTTAGCACTCTAGGGTGCGTTTGGTACTTTCGCGGACACGTCTGCGTCCCACTTCTTGGGATTGGGGTTTCCTTCGCGGGTCTCGCTCTTCCTTGTTTTCTTTTGTCTCTGTTTCGTTGGTCTTTGCTTTTCTATTCTCTCTCTCTAACTTATCCTAATGCCTTATCACACTGCACATATAATCTTTATACAGTGCCTTGACTGCACTATCGAAATTGTGCAGTCGAGTTATCACTAAAAGTTTAACTAAACTCGACAGAACTCGACAGTCGAGTGGATAAGACAGAGATATCTGCAGCGGGCATAAAATCCCCGTGCAGGATCGAAACCTAACAAGGGAAACTGAAAAAGGAGAGAGAGGAAAACAGCAAAAATCAAAGCAAGGGCATACATAGTACATAGCCTAACGGACAACCAGAGAAAATTCAGAAAAATACCCAAACTCAGCGATCAAGTCGCTCTAAAAAGAAAACGGGGTTTTGCACTTGCTCGGCCTGGGGTCAAAATGACTCGCGAGAGGTCACGATTTTCTTTTATTTAAGTTAGGGTATAGGGATTTTGTTTCTAGCGTGAGGGTACCGTAGCGTACCCCCGAAGAGTCAATCCTAACCGGAAACGGCAACTGGCTAGGTTGTCAGTTTATTCTAGGGCAAAGCTCTTTTCCTCGATCTAACTGTTAACCTTAACCACGAGCGTATAATATTGTGAACCTTGGCGATTTTGATAACTCGGCAAGGGTGTTTCCAGCAGACAGTAATTTATCGCCGTGAATTTACCTGGTTGCTGACAAGCGGAGTTGTACGGGGCGGTCAGGATCTCGGGCAGTCTATTCTACTCTAAACGAGGCTTTTTTCCAGTCCTTAATAATGTACAAACCGCTCCTCCTTACAAATCGAGAGTATACCGCAAATCCGTCAATGAAGAGTAAAAGTTGCTCCTTACGGAGTGCCAAGACCTTATGCTCAAGCTGAAGGCACTTAGAATTTGCTTAGTCTTTTATATTCCCCAAATTTACTTAGCTTAAACTGATAAACGAAATTTTGGGGCCTCCTAAAGCCCGACAGAGGCTAGTCCTCGGTCCCTAACTGCAACGTCGGTCCAAGCTCAAGCAGCGGCATGAGCATCGAACGGTCCACTAAGCTATAAATTTATAAACCATAACCATGAACAAGTAAGCCTGTCCCTATAAATAGTCGGTGAAATTTTACCGTGGTCGGCTCAGGAGAAATTCAACTACCCTAACTCAAGAGCGACACATCATGTAAAACATGGACGAGAAGCGTCCATTTTGATTTGCCTTACCTATGACCACGGGGAATCAGAAGGACTTCGACTTTTGTGTTCACAACCTAATACCCTCCGTGCACTCGCTCGCGATGCCCAAAACGGAACTCGACTCGAGGAGGTTTGTCAAGGAACGTGTAAAAACGCAGCGAAGCGGTGTGGGGAGCGGGACGTCCATCGGCGGACGTCCAGTCACCCTATGGAAAACTAGTCGTGCTACTGCGAACTAAAATTTTGGTCTGTTACATTGGTATCTGGGGAAAATAAAACCACATATTATTGCAGCTCCTCTTGACTTAAAACATTTGATCCGGGACAGCGATAGCTAGTCCCCTTCCGCGAGACGAAAGATGTCTACGCGGATACTCCGTCGGTCGAATCCCATTCCAAACGCAAGTCGAAAAAAAGAGAAACACGAAAGAGTAACAAAAGCTGCGAAACCATACAATAAATTCAAGCGTCGGAGCCGGTCAGTAAAATCGACCGAACTCCGCGCTGCCGAAGTCGAACTGATTCCAAGAGACGACGCGGTAGTCGTCGCCTCAAAATTTTCGGCTATGTTGAAGGATAGCGACTTTGTCGCTATCCAATCGGAGAAGATCTTTGAACGCCCACTTTTTCGAGTTCAAACCCGGGCGCCCAATCGAAAAATTCCCAAGATTTTATTTTTGACAGCTATCGTAAACCCTGGGTCCCCTTTAGAGAAAGTCGGCTTCAATCGAAATCGCCGACATCAAATTTGAACCCTCCGAATACTCGAAGGTCGACCCTCTGCGAATTTTAGCTCAATTTCTAGGGGACCTAGAACCTCATCCATCGTAACTTTTAAAATTATGTCAAAAATAGATCGGAAGATCATTACTCAGATCTCTTAAATCTATTACCTAATCCTAAATCGACTGTTATCCCCCAACTGTTCTACAAAATGGTTGGGTCACCCGTCATATTTAAAATTTTGAATCTTCTTCTCTATATAAAATACTCGAATTAAGCTGGAAATCTGTCCTCATTTCAGGACAGATTGGTCTTCTAGTACCCATCCATCAAATTGCCACCAGCTAACTCGTCGGTTTGAGGTCAAATTCCAGCTATTTTAGCGAGTTAGCTGCCTCATCCATCACCTAATTAAGCTTATTAAGAGTCCAACTGGGGTTAAATTTTACTACGAAATCCGTGGGTAAACGTGCAAACATGGCACGTTTATATGTTGGCTTAAAAGATAAAGCCAAACATTCCTAACATTCCTAGCTATTCAAATATTCCGACAGGACGTCTTTAGGCGTCCCGACGGGGGGGGGGACCGAAGGTAGGAATGAGCTTGTTTCGCAGTCAGGAGTGCAGCACATTCCCATGTATCCTTTGGCTATCGGGAGGCCTATTCAGAAACTCGCGGAGCCCACGAGAGGGCCCTAAACATGCCCCCCGTCCTTGCTAGTTATCCTAGTCCTGTCCGTCCGTAAAACTTATAAATTTAACGTCGTTTTGTACGTCTTGTCCCTATATGTCCTGTTTTTTGTCATGTCCTTATATACTATATATATATCTATGTCCATATATACATACACATATACATACAATACTCATGAGCACGTAAACACACACTACACATGAGACACACAGGCGACCTGAGCGACAGAAAGGTCGCTCAAGTTCACACCAGAAACACGCAGAACAACAACAACAACAACAACAACAACAACAGCACCACCACACAGCAACCACAACAACAACGACAAACACAACACAATCACGACGACAACAACAGCGACAACCGACCAAAGAAGTCGGTTAGAGAGAGAGAAAGAGAGAAGACGACAAAGAAAAACGGAAAAGAAGGGGCACGGGAAGAGAGGCGGGATAGGGGGTTCCCAAGGGATTTTCGAGGGGCTGGGGCGAAATTTGGTCCCAGTGCGATGAACGGGAAGAACGATACCAAACACGAGGGGGATAGACGCAGTGGCGGGTCGGGACCCAATTTTGGGTTCCGACATATATTAGGATACATGGTTTCAGCCGGCGTTGCCGCGCTAACGGGTAGGCGGAGCGATTCCCGCCGGGCATCGTTGAACTCATCTTGGAGAGCCGATTCAAATGAGGGGTGTTTTCCCTGCCCTAACGGCATCGGTTAGAGAGGCGCTAAAATCACGGCAGATAGAGAGAGTGTCGATAGTGGTGGGGGCGCCTTCGCCGGCCGTCCCGGGTTAACGGGGCAACTGACGAGGACCCGCCGGACATGTTTGGAGATGTCTCGACGTGATGAATGCAATGAGGGGCGATTTGCCTACTTTCGAGTTGGGGATAAATTTTCGGTTGGTTTGTACCCACTTTCAGTCGGTGTGCCGAATTGGGAGCACTTTAACAGGTTATAGTGAGCTAGCGGGGAGTCGCGCGGAGACCCACCGTATATCGTTGTGTTTGCCAAAAGCAGACGAGTAGAATAAGGGGTCGCATGCGCCCCTTAGGATCAAGGGTCAATTACGGAGTTGGTACAAACGGACGGAATTTTATGTTAAATTTTCGTTGTACATTATGAAACAGTCAGATAAGTTATATAGCAGCGGGATGACTAGTCAGGTAGAGACCCGCATGGCCTCGTCAGATTTCTCAATGGGTAAACTACTTAGAAACACGCATACTTTCAATCAATGATCCGATGGTTACAAGAAAAACCAGTTGCCAGGGCGCTAGTCAGGCAGTTTCATCGACACCATAACAGAAAGGATTTTCATGGTGGGAGGAGTAAACAGACGTACCGAGACACGAAAATCAGGCAGTACACACACATATATATATGCATAATTATATTTCCATACAAGCGTAGGTTATGTCCACTCGGAACCATGGTCACCAGCCAAACCTAGCGTAAGTATTGGCTGTTAATTGGACTTTCGCCTGTTTGTCCCTGGAATATCTCAGGAGATCCTCCAGCGATTTCTGATATCTTGAGCTCGTTCGAAAGCCCTAAAAATTCTCTATCGAAAAGTGCTCTGGGCATTTTCGGGAAATACCAACCGTGGGACGGTTACGGGCCGACAAACAGGCTCGATGTCCGTTATTTCCAAGTACTCGGAAACTACCGTAACCCATTTGTTTCAGCTTACTTTTGCGACCATTAAGCTATAGTTCGCTTGAACCAGGTAAAATTGATAGTGCTGATTTTGTTTACTTTCCGACCCCTTAAATTGTCAAAGGCCTCCTATTCCCGGACGGTAGGAATTTTGAACTTCCCATAGGAAAATGGGGAGAAGTAGTCGAGTTCCGTTCAGATCTCTTATTTCGGCACAAGTTAAAGGCTCTTTCCTATTCTTTCCAAACCTGATCAAACCACCGACGCCAGTTTCCGCCGAGTTACCATGAGCTTATCCAAATACAATAAATTATGCAACGACAAGAATATGACAAATGGCAAAACACATGTACGATACAACGATAAAATATGACAAATGGCAAAATACAGGTACGATACAACGATAAGCAGCACAATCATCGACACCCATGGCACCAGGCGGCACATGAAAACTTATCTAATGCGATTTGAGGCTCGTTTAAACAATTTTACCATCAAAATCGTGCAAAAGACGCGTAACGGGCCGGAACGGGCCTGTTACATATGAAAACAGTGAAATGTAATTTCAGATGCTGACAAAGATACGTCGTTATTCACGCTTTGCAAACCGGTCAACTACAATGAACATTCTGTTGCTATTACTGAAGTGTTCGAGCCAAATTTTAGTCTAACATACGAAGAAATTTTCGCAACACTTCCAAGTTGGATTGCCGGTGGTGCAATATTTGCTTCATTTGATGTCATGGAAAGGTTTATAGATACGTATTGGGTGAGGCACTGGCACAAAATTTATCGAAAGCCAAAATTTATTGCTCAGTAGCAAATAATAGAGTCGCCATGCTCATAGGAATAGTGGGGTTTTATGCCCAATCCGGCGCCGTGTTCCCATTCCCCCACGCCGACCGGCTGATTTTTCTGAAAGGCCAAATTACGATTAACTTTCTCCAGGGCTTTATGCATTTGTGAACAAGGTCATTATCACGATAGCTAAAACACGAACGCATACATGTCTTCTTTCAAGTTTGTATGGTTTCATTTATACCCAAAATATGGATATTTTGTTGTCCGGAGAAATATTTATACGCATTTTTCATGCGTTATGTGGACACACATCTAGAGCTGTAATATTTATTCGGGTTGTTTATTTATACAAACACAGGTTCTTTTATCAATTGACAGTTTTGTCACGGAAGCATTTTACAAAATCGCCTCACATTACCAATTCGCAACTGCACATGCATATAAAAACAAACGGAGAAATGACAAGTATTAAACTTATGGCCCAAGTCAAGCTGAGCGGCGTAACTCTACATCATTACAAAAATAACAGTTTAGCGTGGGGAGAATCCGGGGGCGGTAGCGCCTGAATTAGTCTTAGGATTATTATATGACTTATATGAGGACGATTTTTAGGCTAAGCCTCAGGAAGGCTTGGTATATCTAGGGCGGCACACATGCATGTAACTTTAAATGAAGCATCACTTTGGCCAAACTTAACATGAACTATGAGCCTGAGCTACCCTATCAGTGTATATATAAAAGTCGGATCTCTGAAACGTTTTTACAAAAATTTTATGTGAAAATGTCTTTGTCGTAAACGTGGCTTTTGTAACTTGTGATGGCTCTAAAATATTAAAAATTGCTTAGCATCATTATTGCTGCAAGTACTGTTACAATGATTTATGCAAAAAATGAATATATGCTTCATTAATTTACTAGAAACTATATAGAAACTAATAAAAGCAACTCATTAAAAACAACAGCGTTAACGTTGGCATGCTGGAAGTTTCATGCATTATTAGGTCTCCACGCTAAATTGTCTTAGTGTCGTTTGTTGAGCCGCATAACATTTACCTCTATGCTAAACTATATTACGGTATACAAGGAGAACGTATTATGATAGTTGTGCGGGATACTCGTTATTAACATTTAAGAGTCAAATGATAGGTGCTGATTTCGTGCAATAGAAACTTGTTTACCGTGTTGCATTTATGATGTTTAAGCAAACGACCGAATGCTTGCTCAACAATGGATTGATGAGTGCGGACCAGCAAATCATTTACGGCATGCATGGCCGCAACAAATGGAAATGCTTGCCGTCAACACAATTCACACGACAAACGAAAACTCCAATGCTACAACGTTATTCAAATAAACTGACTAAGTTGAAAGTTGATAACAATGATCCATGGTTTTATTTGGGATATTTAATGCGCAAATTTGTTCATCCTTGACTAAATTCTCAGCATGCACTAGTCCCTGACAATAATTTGAAGGTGCTATATTTAATATTACCGTCTTTCCGTAGGATCACTGGATTTTTTATATAATATACTATATATTTTAACATATTCATCTGGTTTCTCCAAACTACTAAAACTACCAGGGATATGATTGGGGCTTCCATTGTGGGAGAACTGAAAATACCTGAGGATTCCTCAAGTCAATTCATTCGGGCTTTTTCCAGCTGATCTTGGGGAATGGCATAAAGTACTAAAATTATCAGAAAACATCAAATATGTTTAACTTTACGACTGACTGCAAGTACGGATTTGTTATCAATATAGATACAATTGTGGACATTAACAAACTTTTGGACCTATAGGGAAAGATTTGGAGATTTTTAGTGAAATAGTGAAAAATTAGAATATTTTAAGCTAATAAACATTCGCTTATATTAGTCGCGCAGGAAAGTACCTGAGGGCATGAATTGCAAAAAACCCGAAATTCACCTGGAGGGGATTTGGTGAATCCATTTCCCTCTATTCGGAAAAGCTAGGTCAATATATATTCCGTTATATCACTAATAATTTACATAATCAGCCGTCACAAAATTAGACAGGGACTAGGTGTGGGGCGCAGTTTTCTATTCACGTTTCGCCAAGGCGGCAGATGTATTCGAACCCCTAGTATGGAAACCATATGAGGTATACGATTTTTCATTTGAGCCCATGGTAGGTGCCTATATAATGAAAAAATATGAAATGCTAAGCTAATCTGAAAAGTTGGATGTGGTAAGATTAAACCTATGAGCTCCTGCCTTTGATCCACAAGTTAGCGCTCTAACGACTAAGCTGTCCTTGCTCGACTTCACAGCAGGCCTAAAATTGCTATATATATTAAAAAAAACTGGATTGCGCCGCAATAGGAACACGGCCTCAGAATAAGCATTAACATTGTTGTTGTTTTCGCAACATGGCATACGCCTCTGCAAAAGGCAGCGCACACTAGGATTAGATTCGATACTCGGGTTGATTTGATAATATGCCTGAAACTTTTCCAATTTGGAATCAAATAAAACAGAAATAACTATAAAGCCATTTTAGCGCCTAAAAATCTAAAACTTACGGGACTTATGTGCCCACGCAAATCATAGTTGAACCTCCCTGAAGATTTATTCCCAATTGCAGACCCGGCCGGCTCTGAACAAGACGATACACCACTTCCAGTTGAGCTGCTCGCCTCCTGTTTTGTATTGCTACCACACAACACGATTGATCTTGCGTTACAGGTGTCTCGCTGTTACTAATATTATTGGCCGAAATAGGCATATAGCTAATATTAACGTTATTTCCTGGACAAATTCAGTCCTCCAACTCAGAATCCACACCCACAGCAGCACTGGAAAAAAGCATTGATTTAATACCTGTTAATGTAATTCCAACCGTCCCACCATGCGATCCTGCTAAAAGGTAGCCGTTAAAACTATATATAGATTAATACTGCCCAACTGCGTAAAATCCAAACCACTAGCCCCAAATAAAATTCGAACAATAAAAGAGACGCGAGAATTAAATAAATGAAAACATGATTATTCAGTTTTACAAATCTCTAGTTCGTCCTATAACGACAACACAATATCATGCAAAAACAATAAACAAGTCAGTTTATTCAACAGGGATTAACCATCGGAATTGCGGATCATGTTTCGGCGTAAATCATTTTCAGGTTGTGGCTCCGACAAAGAATAAAAACCATACCGCAATTCTGGTTTAAAAAGTTTGTTTCCAATTTTCCACATTTTTTGGGTTTCCACAGTGGCCTAAAGCTAGGTTTTTATATAAGCTGTGTAACAGGCCCGTTCCGGCCCGTTACGCGTCTCTCACACGATTTCGGTGTCTAAATCGCTTAAACGTGCCTCAATTCGAGCTAGCCAAGGCTTACAGGACCGAAATTTTCGTGGGTACATTGGTGCCATGATTGCCGATAATCGTGTTGCTCATTGCTATATTGCACATGCTTTTATCATTGCTATGCAATGTCATTGATGTAACTTGCCATTGCATGATAAGTTTTATGTTTGCGTAATTAGATAAGGTGCAAGTGAGCCTAGAGGAAACTGGTTTCGATAATTTGATTCAACTTAGAAAGACGAGGAATGTAGGAGAGTGCTCAACTAACCAGGACTGATAACTCGAATGGAACTCGACCACTAGCCCCTACTTCCCTCATTGAAAATTCAAAATTTCGATCGTCCGGGAATAGGAGGCCTTTGACAATTTAAGGGATTGGGAAGTGATCGAAATCAAGACTCTCAATTTTACCTGGTTCAAAGTAAACCATAGCTTAATGGTTGCAAAAGTAAGCTGAAACAAGTGGGTTACGGTAGTTTCCGATTATTCGGAGATAACGGACATCGGGCCTGTTTATCGGCCCGTAACCGCCCAACGGTTCAGATTTACCGAAAACGTCCCGAGTACTTTCCGGTAGAGAATTTTTGGGCTTTCGAACGAGCCCAAAACATCACAAATCACTGGAGGATTTCCTGAGGTATTCTAGGGACAAACGGATAAACATTCGATTAACAGCCAATACTTACGCTAGGTTTGGCTGGTGACCATGGTTCCGAGTAGACATAACCTAGATTTATATGGAAATATAGTTATGCATATGTATGTGTATTACGTGACCTTCGTGACTCGCGGTGTCTATTTGTCCGCCCCCACCCTACCAAAACCTTTCTTTTTATAGCACCAATTGAAGCCCAAATTTGCCTGACTACAATACTAACAACTGGTCTTTCCGGTTACCATCGGATCGATGATTGAGAGCACGCGTGTTTCCAAGTAGTCTACCCATCTAGGCAGCTGACGAGGCCACGCGGGTCTCGATCTGACCAGTTATCCCGCCGCCATATCACTCATTTCCCTGTTGTATGCCGTACCACGGAAATTCAACATAAAATTCCGCCTGTTTGTACCAACTCCGTATTCGACCCCTGACCCTAAATAGGTTCATGCGAGCCTCATTCTACTGGCCTGCTCCTGGCGAGTACAACGATATCTGGCGGGTCTGCGTTCGACTTCGCGTTAGCCCGTTATGACCGTCAAATTGCCCCCCAATTTGGCATATTGACCGAAAAGTGGGTACAGCCCAACCGAAAATTTAACCCCAATTCAAAAGTAGGTAAAACGCCCCTCATTGCATTCGCCACGTCGAGACATCTTCAAAAATGCCCGGCGGGTCTCTGTCAGTCGCCCCGTTAACCCGGGACGGCCGAAAATGCGCCCCCCTTGTTATCGACACTCTCTCTATTAGTCCTGGTCTTAGTGCCCCTCTACCCGCTGCCGATCAGGCAGGGAAAACACCCCTCGTTTGAATCGCCTTTCCGAGGCGAGTTCAACGATGCCCAGCGGGCGTCGCTCCGCACAGCCGTTAGCGCGGGAGAGCCCGCTGAAACCCCGTATACTAATATATGTCGGAACCCAAAATTGGGTCCCGACCCGCCACTTATTCTACACCCTCTTCGTGTTTGGCATCGTTTTGCCCTGTTCTTCGTCCTGGGACCCGAATTTCGCCCCAGCCCCTCGAAATTCCCTCGGGAACCCCCTGTCCCAACTCCCTTCCCGTGCCCTTTCTTTTCCGTTTTTCCTTTTTCTTTACTTAACC
>JASANE010000407.1:0-30780 GCA_030248225.1 Trileptium ribeirensis | reverse complement strand
AACTGAGGAAACACAGCAGAATCGACTTAAGGGATACAATGAGTTTAAGCTAATTGTACTGAAAAGGATTACACAGTATTTCAGCAGTAGCGCGAGTTTAGAATTAAAAAATTTGTAAAATACTATAACAATCAGTCATACTCATGTATTTTACCTTATACGATGATGATATCGTTTTTCTACATACTCCCGTGAAGGATCCATGGGTCCCCAAAAGTTCTTTGGTGTGTTTTCAATCTACCCCCAAGAGTACTTGGGGGCACCAGGTATCAAGTCGCGAACAACCAATGAGATTAGAGCAGGATGAGCAATCACTTACGGCTAGTGCTACTGTTTTAATCTCACTGGTTTTTGGCGACAAAATAGTTGCTACTCCACCCGGGAACCTTAAAGGGGTAGCCGATATTCCCAAAGAAACTTGGGTGGACCCTCTTCCGTGGAATCCTACGGAGGGGGATAGGTAAGGTGAAAAACGACCACATCATCGTATGTTATGTGGTTCTCGTGTAACCGTGTTGAATGAGTGCACGCATCTTATTGTGAACGACGCACATGACTGTGATGGAGTGGCATACAAGTCTACAAAGTTTTCATAATCGACTGTTAGCAGTAGCAGAGTTTATGATGGCTTCAAGACAAGAAGTACGACTCTTCTCTTCCTCATATAAAAGGGACGGCATGAGGCTCCATTTTGACCTTACCCCTCACTTTACCCTATTTTCTCAATCAAACCCCTAAAACTGGTGTTTCAGAAAATCATTCCGTGATACCATGATCTCCCAAAAGTGAGAGGGTAACCCTCTACAACAGGGGGTAAGGTCAAAATGAATCCTGTCATGCGCGATCATTCTATATCATGATTTCGAAAAAGAGCCATCCTCTTTATGAGAATCATCATAAACTCTACGGTAGTTGTTTCTCATATTGTAGAGAACAATTTCACATCTAAAGCGGTAAACTGTTGTTATACGTATTATAAAGAATATAACTGTCTAATATAATTGCCACATATACTAACATCTGTGCCTAAGTACATCAGTAATTTTTGTTAAACATTTGTTTTTTTATTGATTTATATGTTTAATGATTTCTGTATTTGCAAGTGGCAATCATAATTGCTGGGTAGTACAGGTAGGTGCAGTCAGATATCAACGAAAATCGCCTTTCAACGCAGTACACCGAGAAATATTTGAAGAGGCCGGTGTAACTGGTGTTATCGTTAGGTGTCTTGGGAATATGTGAGGTTGGGTTTGCTTTCCGCTGCCATATGAAAGTATGTGCACAGCTTTCTGCATCCAATGTAGAACACAGATACCGCCAAGCAACAACAACTAACTGTTGAATTCCAAACGAACGAACATCGAACAAAATTCAATAGAAATTGCATCAAGAAGAAAACAAATTTAAAACATTTAACGACGGAATTCCATCAATATTCGAGCAAAAAATTAAAAATAAATACTTTGCAGAGATCTCGAGCAAAATCTAAAATTTCCACGAACGAAAGTTTAAACGGAGATCGAATTAGAGCTCATTTTTGGCTCACATCATTGTACATGACATGCATCCAGATGGCCTGCCATATATACTTTGTATTTGAAAAAAAAAAACCACATTGTTTTAGATTCGACAGCGAATATAAAACAGGAAATTATTTTCCAGGAAGTTTGCGCATACCGATGTTTTGGACTCTGTTTAGATTTTGACTGTACTAAATTGAATTTTATTTTAAAAAATCATGATTGTATTCGTTGTCTTTTATGAATTATTGACCAGGAGGCTAGTTGTAGCAGAAAAACGTATTTAAAGACAGTTAGTCAGAGGTACTAGATGATTTCTCTAGTGAAAGTTGTATCATGGGTTGTTCTAGTACAGTGACTGACACTATAAACAGACTGGATGGAAACTGGGTTTTATGTGTAGGCTACTTTGATATCATGTTTCTTTTGATGTGGCAGACACCTGAGACAGATTTTTTAGGTATAGTGTTACGTGAGTGGTATTTCTGTAAATGTATGAAACACACAAATCCTAACGTTTAACAATTTAAAAAGTATGTATTTGTATTGGCGAATTACAATGTAGTTGGACCATGACGCTAAATAAGTGTGTTCTGTTCTTAGACAAAACTCTGATTCCGAAGACTCATTCTAAAAAGTCAGTATGCACTGCGACGTTTAGCATCAAGCTCGCACTTATGCGGCGTTCACGTTATAATGTCCCCGCTGTTTGGAATTTTTGACCCCCTGTAGTCGCGACCCTACCGTATAAACAGTCAGGGTGACACCCATACCGTAAATAAAATGCCGAGGGTGTACGACACCCTTAGCTACTAAATTTTTTCTAGACAGTGTCGTACACACCCTTAGCTACCAATTTGGCGTGAATTAACTATAACGGACACCGTCTGTAGCGAATGCGGTTTATTAGTCAACTGTCCTGTGGAGTTTTTCCTAAATTCTCGATATTTGTACCTAGCCAATATGAACATTGCTCAAATAATTCCGAACAGTGTCAAAAAAACTGCCAGAAGACACGGTGTGCCTGACACTGTCGGCAAGTGGTAATACGCGTAACTAGCTACCGTTGAAAAAATTTATTAAAAAAATGGGGGTGTCTAAGACACCCTGTTGTCAACAGTGTGTCTGACGCTGTGTGGGGTACATAGGTTCCAAACCTTGGGGACATTATAACGTGAACGCCGCATTAAGAGCTTGGGGGCCATAGCCAACGAAATATAAATATAGTACGATCTTTTTTCAGCACTCTTTTGAGGTCTAGTGTTACAAAACTGAATCGTCGACGTGTTGCAAAACACTTGAAAGGGTTTAAGAGTTGGCGTGGCACATGATTACAGGCACATAAAATTGATACCACTGTACAGCGTTCAGGCAATACTTCGTATGCTTTTTGATCCTTTTTGATATTGTGGCCACGAACGCCTGGTTCGACGATCTTCCTGAGAAGACACCATATATATTGTAATTGTCCACCCAATATTCTTTTTGAAGAGGTTTTTTTAGCTATAGATTTTCAGGATGTACTTTAGGCTACTGAATGTTAGTTGATATGGATTCTCATTGGGTCAAGGAGTCGAATTTTACCTCATGTTACCAGATCAAGTTGCCAGTTAGCTAACCCAAATGGGTCCATTTTGATAATGGTTCGTCGTATTTGTCGTTTCTTTTTTTCCAGGCAGGCATAATAACGTACAAACCATTTCACTTTAGCATATTATTCGACAATGCTCTAGTCAATAATAAGATGTAGAAACTTGATAGACCTTAAAATATTTTGAATCCGCGTCGAGTTATGGCCCAAATCCCGGTTAAATTTGGCCATAAATGGACCGGACATAGAATTTTTCCCAAGTGTACATATTTTTTTAGATATTTGGATTATTTTTTGGCGTTAAGTATGTTTCCAGATGTATTTGCGTATGTGTCAACATAATATGAGTGTTAATTGACAAATTAAAAAGTTATTACCGGTTAGTAAAAGTTATTAAAAAGTGTTAGTTAATATGTTCGCCCCATTCTCCTAGTTAATTCCGCCCATCACGGTTTTTGTATTTCCCGACCAAATTTGGGCATTTTGTATGTTTTTGACTTTTGATCCAGCATATCTTGCTATGTAGGATGGAATCCAAAAATCATATTCGAGACGGCCTACGCAATGCTTCGTAGATGAGGCAGACAAAGAAATTATAGATTAATTTTAAAAAAAATTGACAGAATAATTTTACTTTACAAATGGTATTTTATGATATTTTTCATGTTGCCGTAAATATTTCTACTTCCTAGTCGGTTTTTTATGTTTCTGATATGTACATTTATACGAAATGAATTTTTCGATTCAATACATAAATGTCGTAACTTAAAATATTGGTATAGAAATGTAAGCTACAAAAAAATTCATTGCTAATCACATTAATACATATACGGTCTTGGCTCCTAAAGTTCACATGGGTCATGGATCCAATAGCGTTAGAAAAATTTGGCGATATTTGATTTTTGATTATATATATCTCGTTATCTACATCGATATTCAAAATTCGCATTCGACCACGACGTACGCAACATTTTTTGAAAATTCTGCCGAAAAAATTTATGGATATATCCTGAAAATTGATGGACAGGTTTTATTTTCAAAATAGTACCTCGTGCATGTAATCTAATCTGACGTTATGAGCTATTTTCTTGTATAGTGATTTCGGCGTTAGCATTCTGATATGCTATATACCTCCATCAGTGAGTATAAGAAGTTAATTTCCGTGCTAGAATGATTGTCTGAACACCATTTAGGCACACCAAGTACTATTGTGTTTCCCCCCAAAATTGTATTAAACCATCTTCTGAGGGCTTAAACATGTTGGTACCTGGCACCCCTAATATGATATATACATCTCTCTATGAATATAAGATGTTAATCTAGGCACTAGTGTAACTGTTTGAATACTATCTGAACAGACTAACTACTATACTATGTTTCTAAAATAAAGCTATACACCTTTCTGTGGGTTCCAATAATTCTTAAAAATGCAACATTTTGTACCTGCACTCCTAATATAATTGCAATATTTTAAAAAAATGTGGGTTTCTTCAAGAAAAACGTTTTATACATGAACGTATTGGAAGTTAATTAGCTCTAGAAAAGTATCCAAAACAGGCTAGAAGAAAATCCCTCAACGGAAATTGGAAAAAAAGAACCCCAGAATATTTTAAATTTTAAAAACTTTATTAGCCTCATCATAAAAATCAACCTGAAAAATAGCATTTGCATGCTCAATGTTTTTGCTGATAAACGTTTATTATTTTGTCTACAGAACCGCGAAAGGAAGCATCGCACATCGGTATTTGTACTTCGAGTGTCTGACATGTTGGATGTTTGGCAGGATATGCGTCTTTTTGGTTAGAATTTAAACCTTATAGTTTAACTAATGTATGCAAAGGCATTTATATATTATTGATATAGTCTTCTATTTACACGATGACCGATAACTTAAAAACCTTGAACCAACTTTAAACTTAAATTTTGCCAAATTTCCAGAAACACCTGAATTTGCAGATGAACACTTCACAATTTTCGAGGATCGGAAAGCCGGCCTAAAGAACCTTAAACGAACAAATTTCAAAAATTTTAGAAATAAGTGTTTTAATTCGAAGCTTATGGCTTCCTATCAAGTATATCCCAGATCAGGAATTACTGCACATTTCGGTTTTGATATTAGTTGAATACTTTTCAATGAATTCACTGATATAGAATTTAGTAAAGAGAAAAAATAAAGATGAAGAAACTCATTTTCATCAATTAATTACAAAGACCGAGGTTAAAAATTTTTTGTAATTATATGATATTTTATAATATAAATTTCAAAAGATGCCGACATTCTGGTAATTGGAAGAAGAAATACATGGTTCCATCGTCTTGAAACGGAAAATGACCATAGTATTGCTCTTAATACATTGTTGAAGTATTTTTGTCTGTAAGAGACTTTAACGAGAGCGCGTGAATTTCGAGCTTAGAAATAAATAGTCACTGAGCGCAAACTGACTCCGCTTACTATCACGTTATGAGTTGAGCAGTTATAAACTTTTCGCATCATAACACGTAAGTTTTTATATGCGCGTTTATCTGGATTGTTTTTGCCAAGTCAGTTCATAATAATAAACCGATGTCCGCACACAAATGACGATTTTGTCTTACACACTTGAGACAAGGTAGCGCGTAAGACATACATGCTGAAGGTTCGAAAGCCGGGATCTCGATGTACCTCCCTAACACCCATCAGCATGTATGACGTAGGACATGTTCGTGGTCATAACTTTACGATTTACCTCGCAATTTACTGACCGGATATGCTACGAAATCCTAATTCAAACCGCGTCTTATCGAACATTTTAAGACATTCATAGACTGGTAAGAGGACTAAGCGGTTTAAATGTCATTTTGATGAACACGAGCAAACCTGCGCAATCGGCAAATGTCTTCGTATCCCAAACTCGTAAAATCAAGACATCAAATATTTTCAAAACCTATTAAAATTGTCGTTGGACAACAAGTTGCGACAAAACTAAGGTTGTTCGAAGTATTTGTCAACACTGCCGTACAACAACACATTAATATGTAACTAGTAATGCTTAGCACTTCAGCGCAGTATATTGGGACTGTACTAAATTGTTTTCATGATTGCCACCGAGAACATGTAAAATTATGTGTTTCGGTATACCCAACCGCAGTAGCTTGGGCTTTGTTATGAAATGGTAAGGAACACTTGACTTTGGTAGTGCAAAATTCTTTGTGAGCAATAGATAGGTAATATTAGCACCGTGTAGTTAAGACACTGACGTAAATCCTGAGGGCGATGAGTCCGAACCCCTCCCCCCATGCTTTTTAACATAAACTCATAATTTAAAATGCCCTGGTGGGAACCATCCACTTTTTCCGAAATATGTATGCGCCTAACATAGAAGATAATGGAATCTGTTTTATAATTCTTGGTGTGATTTAATAAATTAAACTACAATTGCAGGTCGAAGACGTCACTGGTTTCATTTGAAAGAAGCGCGAACTGTTTTGGATCGTAGGAAGCCTCTTCAGCAACGTTACCTCGATCTGTTTGAAGACTCGCGTGGTGGAGCTTGTGCTTCTTGCAGTTCCCGTAAAACAAGCATTCCTACCTGCGTATCAATAGGTTCACAGCAAGCCGATAATTCAATTGCATTCTACTGTTCTTCAAATATTGATTACGATGCCCTTATTAGTTCGCCATCGCTTGAAAATACAACGGTGTCTTCAATTTCTCCATGTGAGGGACAATCTTTATCGTTACCACCTGTGATTAGGCCTGCGGAAGAGGCTGTCGTTGGCAAGTCTAAAGCTGCAGGCCTCGACTGCATCTGCAATAATTGCGCTGTGGTTCACACTATTAAAACTACAATTCCAGTAGGCTGTTGGTACAGTCACTACAATTATTGTTGCTCAAATATAAATACTTCAGACAGAGATTTTACAAAGCTTACGCCTATGAGCGCTGTTGACTGCTAGTAATTCAAAACGGGTACCTAAATTGTACTGATATTGTCCTAGCTGGAGTAGCGCAAATGACACAAAATTCGATTTGTTATTCGTTCGGGCAAACATATCTAAATTGTACTGGTGTCGTCCTAGCTGGAGTATGGCAAATGACACATTTGATTTGTTATTCGTTCGGGCAAACACATCTAAATTGTACTGGTGTCGTCCTAGCTGGAGTAGGGCAAATGACACAAAATTTGATTTGTTATTCGTTCGGGCAAACATATCTAAATTGTACTGGTGTCGTCCTAGCTGGAGTAGGGCAAATGACACAAAATTTGATTTGTTATTAGCGTTCGGGCAAACACATCTAAATTGTACTGGTGTCGTCCTACCTGGAGTAGGGCAAATGACACAAAATTTGTTAAAGTGTGTAAATAGGTTATAATGTTGTCCCATAGGGCCAGATTTAGGAACAGGAAAAATCACTTGTACCACTTAATAAGTTTGGTTATGCATATTCTCACATCTAGATTGTTTTATTAATCGTCCGTATTATAGAAATCAAATTCAATTAAGCATAGCAAACATACAGTAGTCGACAAGGAGCTGTCGTTGTAGAATGCATTTCAAGCACATATCTTGGTAGCTTTACTTTTATCGTCAATGCCACAAAACAAATTTAGCTTTTTCGCCTTGGTTGATTGGCAATTGTTGATCATTTTGCCTTGGCAAATGACTTTTTGAGTTCTTTGTTTGGAAGTATAAGTTCACAGTATTCTGTTTTGATGCGAGAAGAGCAATTAAAAAGTACACGTCTAGTTCTATGTACATGACAGGAACGTTGGGTAGTTTGCTATAGATCAATTTGGATATATATTGAACGATTTAGAATGAAAAGTGTGAAAACAATAAACATTATCCCTTAAAAATGCCACATAATTTTGAGATGAAGAATTTATAGCAGCGTAAATCGTTAATGCTGGGACAGTAGCAATATCGGATTAGAAACAGGTACTCACTTTGCAGCATGTCGATATTTTGCATAGTACTACTTTCTACTAAACTATAAATCAGTATTTTTAGATCGTTTCATTCATATCCTGACGTAACCTAATTCAACATATCGATAAATCCTTGTATATATTACCTCAACAGTGGCGTCGCAAGAGGGGCTGGGGTTGGGAAGAGCTCACTTTGTATGAACATGAAAACATTTATATATATAAAATATTTTATATTGATAAGTTCCTAGCGTCTAATCTTCGTGGAACACTCGTCTAAAATTTTGTACTGTTTTTGAAGAGCTTGCGACGTCCTTGAACGTTTTCAGCGTTGGTCACTATATTTTATATTGATAAGTTCCTAGCGTCTAATATTCGTGGAACACTCGTCTAAAATTTTGTATTGTTTTTGAAGAGCTCGCGACGTCCTTGAACGATTTCAGCGTTGGTCACTATATTTTATATTGATAAGTTCCTAGCGTCTAATATTCGTGGAACACTCGTCTAAAATTTTGTATTGTTTTTGAAGAGCTTGCGACGTCCTTGAACGTTTTCAGCGTTGGTCACTATATTTTATATTGATAAGTTCCTAGCGTCTAATATTCGTGGAAAACTCGTCTGAAATTTTGTATTGTTTTTGAAGAGCTTGCGACGTCCTTGAACGTTTTCAGCGTTGGTCACTATATTTTATATTGATAAGTTCCTAGCGTCTAATATTCGTGGAAAACTCGTCTAAAATTTTGTATTCTTCTTGAAGAGCTTGCGACGCCCTTGATCGTTTTCAGCGTTGGTCACTATATTTTATATTGATAAGTTCCAGTGTTGGGCACCGGAAAAAACCAACGGAAAAAATGCTTTTTCTCCGTTTTTTCCTACCCCACCCCCCCCCCGGAAAAAATGGAAAAACTATTTCAGAAATTTGGAGCCGAAAACAGTTTGAAAACCGTTTTGCAACAAAATATTATAGCCTTGAACATTATTTATATACACCCTTTTAATCAGCATTTATATTTCATGCGTATGACATATATGGTAGAAATGGTATAACTATGCCATCGACTAAATTTATAATCTTAGCATAAGCATAGCTTGCTTCCTCCACAGCATAAAGAACTCTCGTCCGATGGTAAATTTAAAATAAATAGGCGCGATGCGGTACTGAGTACAGCTATGGAATTTGTATCGCGCATATGAAGGCAGTAAACTAGGCAGACACAGGCCAGGCACACATGCCCACAGATACATATGGGACGGAAGTTGGTTAGTGGTTGGTTACCCATAAAGACAGCGCTCCCTCCAAGAAAAACCAAAAACCTAGGGGTTACACGTTACAAGTCACACAAGGCACGCCATGTCATAAACTAAATAGCTCGACTGTTGGATCGTTGAGTTAAACCACATACTCTATTGTGTTAATGCGCTTCCAGCATCACTTGCAGGGCTGGAATTTTGACACCAGTTAAGAGTAAGTCTAACAATACTGAAAATTATAATGCCGCAATCGACAATTTTAAACGTTATCACTGAACAATACTATTGTTACAATAGTTTGTTAAGTTTTGAGTTGAAGATAAATACGCAAATGGTTTATCGCTAAATAAAACAAACATAGCTACGTATTTAACCATAGGGCGGCTCTGCCTTGGAACTATTGAAACCCGGTCTGAACAATCTTAATGTTATATTATGTGGTCAATTGCTCGTCCGCAAAATCCCAATTTAATCGCCTTTAGATAAATGCTGGGTATGCATTATATTTTTGTAAGTCTGAGCTTCGATAGTTACCAAGTATGCGTATCTTAGCAAGTTAATTAAAAAATACATTGTTTTGCTTCTTTTCCATGCTAATTTTCATTTATATACATTTTTCAATAAATATCGCATTTATTTAAGTAGCCAATGCTTATATACTGTGATGTCATACGAACTTAATAACCAACCAGAAACTTTATATTTGTCCAATTCGGTGCATTGGCATTTTACAAAGGAATCCCAGCGCAGATTCTGTCTCCAACAAAACTACCTTTGTATCAATATTAAATAGATGAGGATGTGAGAGATGCTTTGCAGTATATATAATATACCAGCAGCGCTTTAACATGCTATCGTGCAAATACCATGCTGAAAAATAAGAGTTTACGGTTGCCTATGAAGCTCTTTCTATGTGACAACATTGCAGTTTTAGACCTTTTTCAGTAATTAAGGCATTAATAATCAACAACGGAGATTCAATTTCGCATAAAACTGTGTTTACCGCTATTTTTCTAACAGGCTAACAAGTAAACAGCTAACAATAAATTTTACTTTTTTTCCGGAAAAAACCGGTATATAATATACCAGCAGCGTTTTAACATGCTATCGCGCAAATACCATGCTGAAAAATAAGAGTTTACGGTTGCCTATGAAGTTCTTTCTATGTGACAACATTGCAGTTTTAGACCTTTTTCAGTAATTAAGGCATTAATAATCAACAACGGAGATTCAATTTCGCATAAAACTGTGTTTATCGCTTTTTCTAACAGGCTAACAAGTAAACAGCTAACAATAAATTTTACATTTTTCCGGTCCGACTTTTTTCCGGAAAAAACCAACCCTGAAAAGTTCCTAGCGTCTAATATTCGTGGAACGCTCGTCTAAAATTCTGTATTGTTTTTGAAGAGCTTGCGACTCCCTTGAACGTTTTCAGCGTTGATCACTACATTTTATATTGATAAGTTCCTAGCGTCTAATATTCGTGGAACACTCGTCTAAAATTTTGTATTGTTTTTGAAGAGCTTGCGACGCCCTTGAACGTTTTCAGCGTTGGTCACTCTATTTTATATTGATAAGTTCCTAGCGTCTAATACTCGTGGCACACTCGTCTAAAATTTTGTATTGTTTTTGAAGAGCTTGCGACGCCCTTGAACGTTTTCAGCGTTGGTCGCTATATTTCATATTGATAAGTTCCTAGCGTCTAATATTCGTGGAACACTCGTCTAAAATTTTGTATTGTTTTTGAAGAGCTTGCGACGCCCTTGAATGTTTTCAGCGTTGGTCACTATATTTTATATTGATAAGTTCCTAGCGTCTAATACTCGCGGCACACTCGTCTAAAATTTTGTATTGTTTTTGAAGAGCTTGCGACGTCCTTGAACGTTTTCAGCGTTGGTCACTATATTTTATATTGATAAGTTCCTAGCGTCCAATATTCATGAAACACTCGTCTAAAATTTTGTATTATTTTTGAAGAGCTCGCGACGTCCTTGAACGATTTCAGCGTTGGTCACTATATTTTATATTGATAATTTTCTAGCGTCTAATATTCGTGGAACACTCGTCTAAAATTTTGTATTGTTTTTGAAGAGCGTGCGACGTCCTTGAACGTTTTCAGCGTTGGTCACTATATTTTATATTGATAAGTTCCTTTCTTAAAATAGCTGATTTTTTTTTTTTTTTTTTTTTTTTTTTTTTTTCGCATCGCGTGGAGTGAAAATCCTAGGGAGCGCAGGCTGGAATTGAAAAATTTATTTTATGGAATGACTTAGTTTTGAATCTTTGTACAATATTGTAAGTAAAAAGATAAATATGGATTGTTGATAATAAAAAAAAAAAGTAGGTATTTATTTATAGGGGGGCGGCTTGAAAATAGAACCGGTCTGAAATCAGAGGGCATCGCGAAAACTACCGGGGAATTTTGAAGAGCTTATATAAGTATGCGTATTTGAAGTTATTAAATAGTTTGCCCGAACATCTATAAAAGACCGTTAGGGAACTCAATATGTTAAGGAATCCAGCGCTTCCAACAAAACCCGACATTATGTGAGGGATGAGGTTGATATATGAATGCTATAGTTATGAGGGTATGCGTGAATAAAATAGAATATAGGGTGTATGTGGGGTCTTGTATGTGGCAGAGAGAGATTTGGTTTATATGGTATTTAGTGAATTAAGATAAGAGATTAGGAGTATATTGTATATACGTATTTTGTTAGATGCTGAAGTGGGAGAAGCTATGAAGTAGTTATAAATTTTTATAGGTGCTGTTTCTTGCTGTAGCGCAAAAGAATGCTGAAAGTAGGGTTTGAAGTTGCGTGTAAGGGCTGTTTATATTTGGAAATTTGTGTTTTAGGTGCTGCTCTAGTGGTTTAGCGTTTTATAGGGATTTTTAATTGGAATTTAGTGTATATTTGTGGTACACTCATAAAATTTTGTATTGTTTTGAGAGCTTGGTGCGTCTTGTACGTTTTGTGCGGAACAATTTATATATGTAAAGTTCTAGCGTCTATTATTCGTGGAACGTTGTCTAAAATTTTGTATTGTTTTTGAAGAGCTTGCGACGCCCTTGAACGTTTTCAGCGTTGGTCGCTATATTTCATATTGATAAGTTCCTAGCGTCTAATATTCGTGGAACACTCGTCTAAAATTTTGTATTGTTTTTGAAGAGCTTGCGACGCCCTTGAATGTTTTCAGCGTTGGTCACTATATTTTATATTGATAAGTTCCTAGCGTCTAATACTCGCGGCACACTCGTCTAAAATTTTGTATTGTTTCTGAAGAGCTTGCGACGCCCTTGAACGTTTTCAGCGTTGGTCGCTATATCTTATATTGATAAGTTCCTAGCGTCGGAACACGCAAAGAGAAGAGCCACGCCTGAGTAGCGGACATATATATGATAAGTTCTAGGTCTAATCTGCGGAACTGTCTAAAATGTATGTGAAGAGCTTGCGACCCTTAAGTTTTCAGGTTGGCGCTATATTTTGATAAGTTCCTAGCGTCCAATATTCATGAAACACTCGTCTAAATTTTTGTATTGTTTGTTGGTAGCATGGGAACAGCGATTTGTTTTGCAGGCGAGGCATTTATATGTAAATACAATTGGAAATAGAATAAGTATTCTGTGCAATCATAAATATATTAAATTGTACCCGCGGTAGAATATGCACTGTTCTTGCTATCAGAATTAATTATTTGGATGTTTTATGTTCACTGGAGTAAAACTAGTGGCGGGGTTATAGGCTCGGGGCCCTCCCTCTTCCAACGAAAAATTGTTGGGGGTCCGTCGTAGGCATTTACCCCTTTTCAAAATTTTGCTAAAACGGTGTCCTATATTTAGCCGTATTTTGCTAATTTTCCCTGATTTTTGTTAAATTATGCTAATTTTTTACAATTTTTTCTTGAATATTGCTAAAAATCGCAAGATTTTCGGCACTGCGGGTGGGAGAGTGGCTGAAAGTAGCTTTAAGGACAGTAGCGTGTCCGATATATAGAAGAAGTAACATCATACCCCGCTATAACCACTCATGCGACGTAGTATAACAATTCTCAACCCTGGACATCTCCAAAAATCAAGATTTTTACGTCTCTGGTTATGCTACGTTTACATCAAAATTCGGCAGTCATAAGGCGGTAACTGCTTGCATGATTTCAGGAACACATCTGTGTGTTATGCTAAAACATATTACGGATGCTACGGAATGCAACCATTCGGAAGTGAATTAGCAATTCTTTTCTGCTTTCGTCACATGGCATCATACAATTATTTGGCTTTAAGTTAACTGTATTATAAGGAATCTAACACACTATGTCGTGCAAGTGTGCGTGTTATCTTAGGGTAGTTATGTAACAAATATGAAACGTATTAAGTGCTCATTAAATATCTTACGGTTTATAAAGATAGATTATTAGATGGTGTTTAGAATACATGACCTGTGCAGTATCACGAGGCAATGTACCAAGCAAATGACAAAAATTTATTACGGAGCCTAATAGCCTTGCTAGACTCAAACTGTGTTCTGCGGCCTTCTACCTAACGCATCCTTCCAAGATAATTTCTGCTGACGGTTATTCAGCTATATATACACAATTCTTTATATGCTTTAAAGTTTCTGGTTCAAGCACTCACAAAGACCATAGATTATAGTTTCACAGGCCCGCACCTTTTCACTGGGCAGTAAAAAGCTGGAAATGTCCTGTAGTAAATTATATGACAAAGCTTATTCGATTTTTGTTAAGTGTCCATAAAAGTATAAATCTAGGTTTCTTGGATAATAAACGAATACCCGTCCCGGTTTACGTCCAGTGCTGTTAAGTTGTCTCTGCTGTCGTTCTTCATATGATGCTTCTCCACTCATGTTTTGGCCAAGTGGAACATTGGGTTCTTAGTCTAAAGTTTTCGTAATACTGCCATGAATAGCCACATTATCCGCTATCGCATTTCCTTTAGAATGACATTTAACCCGACACAGGGCAGTTTTATTGTACTGGCCTATCCTGTTTATCCATATAACATGTCCCAGCTTGCAATAAGACTAAACTCCGCATCGTTTACGCATAAACAGCAAAGCTGCCTTGTTATTGCTGACGATGCCTACACTTTTGTTCCTAATGTTAATTTATAATCATGGCACATCTTTCTGTGGTCAGACCGATCGCCTGCAAGAACCTAGCAGGACGCACTGAGCCTGGTGGATGTTAAATCTATATGGAATCACCATACAACATGGTCACCAGCTCATATTTTATTTTCTAAAAAATAATTACTAGATGCTATGTTGTGATCGTTGGGTTGAAAATAGCAGTGTAATTGAAAAATATAACAATAAAATGTCAAAAATACTTAGAGCTAGCTAAATAATTAAAGCATAAAATAAATAATATTTGAATCTGTATACATGTATAGTATTAGTGAAAATTGGATTTTGAAGGTGTATTCGCAGTCGACTGAACGCAATACAAACAAAATATCGTGGGCTTCTAGACACCGTCACTAAGCTTCAACTTTGGGCAATTTTGCATACGTAATTATGGTGCTTCTGTCAAAGAGTTCAAACTAACGCAGCAGCGGCGAGCGAATAAGTGTTTGGGGTTACCTAGGATTTTCAAACCAGCGGTTAATGTCTCTGTTGGCCAAACATGAATAGCTCCACGAACAGGCAAATATATTCGGGGTGCAATAATAGTACGTGTTTCAAATCCAAAGTAAGATTTTCGAAATTGCTAACGGTGCAGCGCGCATATACTATAAAGTACCTTGGTTATACAAATATGTGCAGTGGTTGCGAGGTTATTTCTTTAATACTGTCAATAGCACGGCATATATATGAATACATATACAAAACAGAAAATTCAGTGGTACCTTCACAATTGATGTACGTTGTCGCATTAAGACTCGGCTTTCGGTTTTATTTCAATAAACTAAGTAATTTAGTCTTCGAGAAACTAATACAGGTGGTTCCATTTTTTCCGCTGTGAAACGCGCAGTCGCCCAGTAAAATCCTGTAAGAGTTTTGTTAGATATACTATTATTACCGTAAGACAATGCAGGTGATAGACCTGAAACTTCTACAAAATGAAAATATTTGTTGGCACATCACCAGAGTTGTGACGCAATCGTTGGTTTTCTAGCAAAAATACAAGTTCTACAGTTATACACATTAAATCATGCATGTATATTCGTATATTATGGGGTTACTGATGTATATATTTGGCACAGATATTGTGGAAACGTTACTGTTATCTTGAGAAAATGTTAGTAAATTAACGGTGGGAGTACTTTTAATTTGCAGACCAGTTTTAGCTCGCAGTATAGTGCTAATCACTAACTTCTGGTTACTATCACAAACTACAGGGCAAATAACTAGCTTTGCGTTTGTCCGCACGGTAAAAGTTGTGGCCGCGCTCGACAATGACAAAGAATAACTGTTAAAACGTCGTAAGTCTTAAGCATAATATCCTGGTTTCAGAAATGAAATTTGAACAATCGTCTGCCCGTTAAAAGTGCTTCCCATGTTGGGCAGTGATCAAGAGTGACTGTGAAAGCGTCGTAAGTCGAAAGTACACGTAGGACTTCGTGAGCCTGTCATCGCAGTTTCATAGTCTCCAGTTTAATGATCGTAGTTTCATAGTCTCCAGAATTTACATTTATATACTGTGAACAGCAGCAACAAGATTTTTGACAAATTTCATTTGCGAATAACAGATTAACAATGAGGAGCTGAATCGTGTAATATTTAGACATCTAAAAATTTATTATATACAAAGGTATTAGGAGTATAATATATTTAGGTTCCGTTTTCCAAGGTCTACTTTGGAAAGTTTGAAAGAAAGGAATAAAAGTAGTATAACATATGATTGCTCAATAATTTCGCATGTATAGGTTAGACTACTCGGAGTGATTTGATGGAGGGTGTCATGATTTGTGCCTTTAAAAACCAGGGAATCTTCGTGTTAATTTGGAAGTTTTTTATTCTTAATATGTCTTGGTACAGGTAACCTTGAGGGGCAATATAGAATTATATATATCTAGGGACTACTATAATGCATTCTGGTTCTGCCAGGTGTTTATAGATGACAATAAAGCTGGGACAGTCAGATGCGCAAACCTTAGATGTTAAATCAGTTCAATAAATAAATCATTGGAACCACTTCTGTTGGTATGTCAATGTCGTATTATTAGATATTTACACTATTTACCTACGCTGTGACAGTATCAATGTCTAATGTATATATATATATGAACTTTATTTTCGTTTTGTACAAAAATTTGAATGCAATAAAATTTGTAAAACATTATCCTCAATTATATGTCAAGTTCAGGTTAGGTTGTTTTATTTGTGTGCACCTTTCGTTTTATATGTAGTTTGCATAGTTCACATGTAACTAATAAATGCTGTACTGTTGATTGCAAATCTGTTTCATCTGATATATTCAGGTTCATTTTATTTATCATTAAGAAATTGCGTTAGTTGTTTAATATTGTGTACTCGTAAATACTACATAAGAGATATATTTCTAAATTTTTGATTTTGTTTTATAAAGACATTGGCCCATGTCAACTTTAGGGGTCGGACATTATAACGTTAGAAAAAAGAACAGCTTAGAGCGGGGGGTTCGGGGGGCGGTAGCGACCCGACTTAGGCTTAGTACATGGTTCATATAGGGACCTTAGCTTAGGGTTAGTATATCGAGAACGGCATGACCATGCATTATACTTCGGCTCCTGAAGTTTGACATAGGCCAAGATATTTATACGGTTAAATGTATATCAGTATACCATGAAGTAACCAAAATTGAAAACAAACGGTTTAAAAGAACCCATCCTTGTGTCATTTAAGTGCCATTTCCACATATCGTTTAGTGCATACAGATGTGTAACTACCGCCGCTAATTTATTCTGGGGGCTGCGCTACGTTATAGTGACATGTCCGGCACATTCCGGCTGCATGGAAAATTGTACTCCGGATGCAGTTTTGGTGAAAAGGTACCCGGAATTCCGGTTAAAAGTTTGTTTAACATTTTCCACATTTTTGCCCTAGCTGTAGTCAAATATACATTTTATATGTACAGATTTCAATTTTCTTTTCATATCTAAACGAAGGAACATTTTAACTGAACAAATTACGAAATAACCGAATTAAAACTAAAATTTAGAAGAATGTAAATATTATAAGCATTTCCTGCACGTTTTCAGATCTTCACACTATAGGGATTGTTCATCCTAACATTATGTTAAAAATATCGCCAGATTTGTTCTTGTGGCATTTGATTGACACATTGAGGGAGCCGAGTTGTATGCTCAGATTGAACTTGCCACATGACTAGCTGAGTATAAATTATTCAGAAGTACTTAATAGTTCAAAATCTTCAAAGTTGGATGGATCATGGATTTAATATCATGTTTTTCACATTGCTTCAAGCTTGTTTAGCACCACTTTATCTCAAGCATAATTGTAATATTTGTTACTCTTTATATTCTAGATTTTAGGGCTACCCGTACAATGCAGACCATGGCGTTAGCTAGAATTCGAGCAAATTTTTCAGTTTAAATGTTGTATCGAATACTGTGCAGCCTAGTTCACACCGAGAAACATTGTTCCCCGAATATGTCAGATACTTTTACGAGAAAGCCGGTAAGCTTCTTCGCGCAAAATTTGTAACTTAACTACGTATATGATCAAAGTTAGAAACCAAACCAATAAGACAGGTTCTCCATTACGTGTGCAATTCGGTCATCGGGCTGTAGCATTAATTTAGCAAATGAAATTCGAAAATCGAAATTGATGAATGCTTGAGCATCAGGATGGAGATTTCTATTTCTGTTGTAATGTCGTTTTGTTGCATATCTGTGCGCCAAGCACGCAGTTTTATAATTTTAGCTGAAATTTGTTCGTCTCAAAATGAGCAGTTCCTCTTGTATTTTGATATTAAATACAAAATTTTTATAGTTTTATATTTTACTAACCGGTTATATATTCATGCTAGCTGTTACATTTACTGTATGATGCATCGTTCAACTTTATAAGGTTGGGTCCATACATGAACACGGTGCACAGGGGAATTATCGAGTATCGGAGCTTCACCACCCTCATTGGGGCCTCGCAGATCCTCTCCCCTAGGCCGTAGCCTTATACGCTGAGCCTCCGCACTCCCTCGCCTATACGACCCCTACCCGCGCTCCCAAGGACCGCGACAAATTTTGGCAAAAATAGGCAAACATGATAAAACATTGGGCGAAACTGGGGAGAATTGGCGAAAGGTAAGGGAAAATTGGTAAAATGAGTGCCAAATAATTTTGAAAATTTGAGTTATATGTCGCCGTCGCCCATATATGGTTATGTGATATTGATCCAACTCTTCTTATCAAGGTTACGATTCAATCAAGCTTCTACCCTAAGAATATGACCATATCCTTGATGCCATTCGTGCTCTATCTGTGCAGCGTTTTTGTTCTGTCACTTTATAATTTCGTCTGCTTTGTTAATGTTTTACCTAAGGCAATATATGACTGCTTCTTGTGTTGCGCTATTTTTAGTGTAATCGTATCCAATCATTTATGATATATATGCTGAAGCTTAAGATCATATTTTTATAAGACGGCATATAAAACCCGCGATGTTTATTATATAAACATAATTGATATAAAGATCTTATAGGTGCAAATGCAAGGGTGGTTAATATAAACAAGAATGCATTAGGGAAGAGTATAACACTTACCTGCATCCACATGTTAGCCCCTGTTTGATGATACGGGCGTTTTCGGCCTGACCCCCAGTTCCTGGTGGGTGTCGAGATGCCGCGACTCCTCCAGTTTTTTGGGGAGAGGGAGGATAGGTAGGACCCCCCAGTTTTTTAGGGGAAGGTAGGTCGGACCTCCAATTTCTGGGGGGTCGGTTTATAGGTAGCTGCTTATAAACCGACCCCCCAGAAACTGGGGGGGGGGTGGGGTCCGACCTACGCGCCCCCCCCCCAGAAACTGGGGAGGCTCGGGGCATCTCGAACACCAGCAACTGGGGGGTCAAGCCGAAAACGCCCGTATCATCAAACATGGGTTTATATGTGAGTGCAGGGAAATGTCATACTCTTCCCTAATACACTTTGATATACATAAGTAACCCACTCACAACATTTGACTTGAGTGTAGCAGTATTTCAGCTACAAAAACGACTCACTATCGCTTCTTTACAGATATTTCTAAAAAATGTAACGTAGCTAAAGTTTTATGGATGTTCTACACTTGGAATTGTTTAGATAACAAACTTTGATCATGGCTTTAATTTTGCGCACACTTTAAGGCTGTTGTTCACATTGCGCCCGATCCGATTTTGGTTCACTTTGCGTCCGATCCGACGCTTCCAAACTCTATACCTACCGTATACGTGTATATATATATGTATTTTGGCACACTAGATATCTGATTCGGACAGACAAAATTGTGCAGGCCGAGTCGAATGGGTTCGGGCGGGCGGAATGTGAATACAGCCTAACGGTAACCACGACCTTGTCATCACTATTAGTCTTGCAATTCAACATTGGGACCATTCGGTCGCGTTTCGAGACAGAGCGGTTGTCGTTCTGTCAATCGTTATGTGTAAATTCGCAGGAGATAGCTTTGCTCTTTGAAGTCAAAAATTCGAAGACAAAACGTTTGAATCTTGACTAGGGTTTTTTGTAGATCCCAACGCCGACTGGTTACCCCAGTCCTTTCAAGGATGCCGAGGTGGTTGGGCTCGTCCGCAGCGTTGGGTATTGCTCTATTTCGATAATTTCGAGGTGTACATAGTTTTTCTACATGCTTACTTGCTATTTTGTACACGAATACATGTAGTACATACAGTTTTAATGGCAACAAAAGAAGCAAGAGAAATCTTACCCAAAGGAAGGCGCCAAAAACGGGTCTGAGCGTCTGTCAAACAGAAATCGGAAGATATCGCTAAGTCACAATGGCTCAGCACATAAATTTTTGGACTGTATTTATTTACTCGTTCGATTTGATCTCAATTTTTATACTGTCACTGTCCATGCAGCATGGAGGAAACCCTGTCCGTCTCTGTATCTGGGCGTCCCTAAGCTATGAAAGAATCGACACAGGGGGCACGGAAATTGTTCCAGTATATACCGCCATAGGTGAATATATATGTAAGAAATGAGCGTGTTCAACCGGAGCAAAACGTTACTTGAAAGAAATGATAGTTTTAATTTATCTTGATGCGCGCACCCAACCGACAGTCCGGGTTGGGATTCTGTCGCGAAAGATGTTTTTTGCTAACAAGACGAAGGTACTCATTCTTCAACGAAAACGGATGCCGTCCTGTTTTCGTAAAAGGATTAGTTTTGCGTAAGCAAAGGAAGTTACTTCACCGTCGTTTTGGTTACGCGCATACCAAGGCTACGCAAACATCGTAGAACTAATAAATCTAATCGCCGAGTTGGTCGCCAAATTAACTCTAACGAAGTAGGGTCAAATATGAGGTGAAGTAAATGAGTCGGGTTTTACTAGGTCCATGTCGTACGAAGGCTGTAAACGTTGGGCGAAATACAATTTCTCGGATAACTCGAGTTTCCCGCCGCGGTAAAATGTTACATGTTTTAACGTGCAATTTCCGTCATCTATTCTGAAACGGGAATGGGGTATGTTTCCTCAAGCAGGGTGTTGCATTATGCGGGTCTAAGCATCGGTGTCGCGAAAGCCCTTTACGGGTGATGCATCTTATTATATCTCTTGAACGCGTTGGGGCGCCTGTCAAATACGTGCAATAAGTATAGATTGTAGGCACACTACCTGTTTATCCCATGGCAAAGAAATTTAGCGTCCCACGGCAAGGGGCCCCCCAGGTGGGCCTTGGTTATTCCTTACTCCACAAAATCGCTTCCTTGTTTTCAATTGTGAATAATGCAGCATTTACTTTAAGATTTGTGCAGCAGGACCGAATTTTGACACAGTATGAAACGGCTCTAAAACAAAGCTTGGCTAGCCGCGACTAGATATTGTGACATTTTTGGGCCAAGCCAGATCCTACACATCTATTAGCTAACAGTTATGCGAGGTTGAGAAATAGCCACAAAGGCCGGAATCGGCTCTAAAGGCCAGGAATGTATGACAACAGAAAATCGTGAAAAAATGAAAATTGGTGATACATATATTCATGGAACATACTTCCAGTTACCATAGTATAATTTTCATTAATGAAAGAGCGTGTTTTACATAGCTACTAATTTGGCTTGTAAAAAGCGCCTAGGCAAATATTTGGAAAATAGCGATGTTTACCTAGTTATATTTCACCTGCATCTATGCGTCTTACGATATAATCTTGCTTTTTTTGGCCTAGAGCTAAACATCTTTCCTATAACACAATCTGCTAAGCCAAATGTAAGTTTTCAGTAACTCGCCCCGGCTATTAAACCCTGAGACATAGCCGCTCCCGGTTGGTACAAACATACTAGCATCGCATAGCTAATTCTGTTACGTATGAACGGCCGGATTTGGACGTGCCTTCACGAGCAGGAATTGGTTCAGTGACAGAATTCTGTCCTAATCGCACACATCTTAATGGCTCGTCTACGTTTAATCGTGTGCAGCGTGACCTAGGCTATGTCCAACTATGAGCGCTCACTATCGTAGTGTCCTTGTACAAGGCTAGCCAACTGTGTGGACAATATTACGAGACTCGGACAATATTACTCACGAGACTATCTGGTTTTGCAAACATGTTAGCCAAGACGCTGACAAGTGTCCAACATTGCGCGAGGCAACTGTTTCCACAGTTTTGGGCGATTTAACGTGTCAAAAATCAGAATTTGTGGTTCAGTCTGCCAAACGCCAACGCATATCAAAATTCAGTTAATTGTTCATATTTAGCTGCACAATGTTCCTCGATGCAGAACTAGAGCATGCCTGATATAAGCTCCTAATCAAAGGCTTAGCATATCGAGAATGGTACGCATACATTGTACTGGACTCTCAACGCCACCCTTGTCCTTATTGCTGTAAAGTTTACTGGCCCACAGCATTAATCCTGGTTCAGCGACCGACAAACTGTAGACTGTTCACGATGGCTACTTACCTGTGGTAGCACCCGCGTCGCGGCCCTGGTGTGCCCCCGCCGCTTTAGCTACAAAAAGCGGAAATAAGCGAAATGAAGGAAGACGGCAACCTCCCCAGTACCACTCCGGAGGCCAAGAAGAATCTTTACCTCCGAAAACCCAGCAATGCGAGAATGTGAAATACACGTTAAGGAGTAACACCCATACGTCAGTAAAGTTAGTCGGGACGAAGCCGTATAAATTATGCTAGTTTTAAAGTACTCACTATACTGTTCACTCTATTTTACTTCAATATCTTTTATGTATTGCAAGCATGAAAATCATTGAATACATGGGTGAAACACAATCAACGTCGAAAGATCTAGTAATATATTCACACTAATGAGGTGTTCACGTTGTGTTCCCAACGCTTCTAACCTATGTACACCACACAGGGTCAGTCACACTGTTGACAACAGTGTCGCAGACACCCCCATGTTTTTAATAAATTTTCTCAAAAGTAGCTAGTTACGCGTATTACCAGTTCTCCACAGTGTCAGACATATCGTGTCTTCTGGCAGATTTATGGACAGTGTTCGGAATTATTTGAGCAATGTTCATATGGGCTAGATACAGATATGGAGAATTTAGAAAAAACTACCCAGGAGAGTTGACTAATAAACCGCATTAGGTACAGACGGTGTCCGTTATAGCTAATTCGCGCCAAATCGATAGCTAAGGGTGTGCACGACATTGTCAAGAAAAATAAAGTAGCTAGGGGTGTGTCGCACACCCTCGACAATTGGTTTACAGCATGGGTGTCACCCTGAGTGTCTATACTGTAGGGTTGCGACTACAGGGGCACAAAAGTTCCAAACAGCGGGGACATTATAACGTGGACGCCGCCTAAGGCATTATTGTGATTACCAGCCTTTAGTGTATAAAGTACTTGAAACGGAGCGACAGGAGCTTCCACTGTCCCTGTCATTATAACTCATGTTCGACAAATTCCTTTATGCGATGCTTCCTGTAGTTGAACGGGTACAACTCCAACCAGATCTTCTGGGTCAAAATATCAGAACACGTTTTTGCCAAACCAGTACTTCTCAGCCCATATCACGCCACAGGCTTCACATAGAAAAATCCCCGTAGAGAATAATTTCATCAAAATCTCCAATCTTTATCTACAATAATTTTTTGGAACCACTTGTTGGAATTCGGTTCATCGAATATGTCCCAAAAATAGGGATTTTTCAAATTTTGCTGGTTAGTGTTTGTTTTTACTTTACAATGAGTGTTAGACTATCAAGCACGCTCCGTACGCTGTTTGCTCCTCAGAGTCCATATGAACACGGTTTTTTTAATGTTATGGGTTTTCATTTGTCTGCTTATGTATATATTGCGCACAGGTCGTCGAGATATAGGTATTTTTGAAGACAGAATACGGCGATTTGGCTATCTGGAGTCCAGTGTGCATATTTCATGGCTTTCCAATGGGTTTTAAGTCAAGGAGCCCGATTTTTAGAATATAGTGTCTTCAGTTGTTTGGTTAAGAATCATTTGTAGGTTATCAAGAATTGTCTATTACAAGGTTTCCGGTAGGCTGAATATGACAAATACTTGATGCATTGTCAGTTTATTCGGTCGGTTAAAGGTCGACATTTCAGGATTTTGAATGAAATCAGGGTTAGAGGTTTTAGGGCGGTATATACATTAAACACAACCTGTTAAAGGTGATAACTTAAAAATTAAAACCCCGCCGCTCGCTCCGTTTTAAAGTTGCTTGAGAAATGTTTTTATAGCTGTATTCCAAATTCTGAAGAGCTAATATCAGTTGCAAATATTATACACAAGCTGCAGTAGAATATATTAGTAGACGTGTGTATTAAGAAACACTAATTTTGGTTCTATATAGAAACAAGGTATACTATTGTTATTTGCCGTATCTTGGAAATCTGCACCAATCGACTCAAAACTTAATTTCACCTTAGTTTTTAAAAAGATATAAATTGAACTTGTGCATAAGTTTCTGCAATCCCTCCTATTCCGGAACAAAACGGATTTAAGGGACATACAAGACATTTAAGGAACACTGTCGCCAAATTCGGGACAGCACAAACCTGCTTAACAAGCGACTTAAAAAACGTCGATAAAAAAACATAGTTTCAACATATTCGACAAGCTCAAAGTTAACTAAAATATCAGAACTTTTTGTAGCTTAATCTCGCCTTTGACACAATCATGTTTTGACATCTGCCCCTAAATGCTATATTTGCAATCAACTCCGCATTAAAGGATTTCCGAGTGGAATCCCGTGTTGCTCGCAACAGGTCCCTTATTACATTTTTCAAAAATAAGCAGCGGAACATGCTATGCTTACGTTAATAAAGCGACAGAGATGTGATAAATCCAAAGATAAAACGATATTGTTTACCAAATACACGTAGTGTACCATAAATATTAAAAACATTAGGGTTATTTTATATATATATTCGTTTCACTCACTATCTTCTAGTTTTATGGACACATTGAACGTCGATTGTAGTAAATTTTCATAACTGATGTTTTAGTACATCACACGTAGCCAAAAAATAGGTTTTATGGTACATTGAACCAAAAATATCATTAAATAGCGGGGAAAACGCTGTGGTTAGAGCTCACAAATATGTAAGACGTATTACTAAAACTTTGATCAATGTTAGAAGACGTCTGTTTGCATTTTTGGTAAGTTTGAATGTGTGAACATTGTTCAAATTTTCCAAGGATATTCCTGTAGCCAATCACCGACAACATTCATTACTATTGAAAAAGTTTGAGCTCAAATTTTTAAATATCGCAATTTTTCGTTAAAAATTACCGTCAAATTTTGAGCTCAAAATTTGAGCAAAAACTTTGAGTGTGTGAACACGCCTTAAGACCGAGACAGTAACACATTTAAAATATTTTCTACAAAGATACCAGCATATGCACATGCAATAAGAAATGGACTAATAATGAACGAAATATCTGCGATAAGCAGTAACAAAAACAGCAAGATGATCACCACATCATCGGTTTATTGCGCGACTATGTGATTAAATCCAGCGTATTCAACAACTTTTCAAAATCATTCGCTACTAATCAAATTACCAGGCAAACATTATTATACAGTTTTAAGCGACAGTGCTACTACATCAAACGTCTAGACAGACGAAAAGTGGAATTGTACGTCGCTTAGAAACCGTATGTTGTGTCGATTTATTTAGATTCCAGCGCTTAGCAACAAATCCAAAAATTTTGCCAGCAGTAGCCAAAGGCGCGTGCCCCTCCATACAACAACCTGTTGTTCTCGCAGTGAGAAATGACATAAAAGCTACCTTTTTATATACACAACTTCAGCTAGCAGTTTTACACCAAAAAATTTTGAGCACCTACTGTTTGAAATTCACCTTAAGATGAGCTAAATATTTTCCGAAGAAGTGGTGAACAATACTTACAACAAAACGCTCAACTCTATGAACACCTAAATTGAAATACCAGCACATGTCTACATATGAACAGAGCGTGTTACATGTACTGGATTGTGCATAAATACAACACTGTTTTGAAAACCACTGCAATTTATACACCGTGCGCTCATACAGTGCTTTATCATGATATGCTTCATTAGAAGTGCACAGATATGTTGCTTCCAAACCAACCGATACAACTATCGGCACTTAGTCGCTAGAAATAAACTAGTAGTAAATTCGAAACACTCTGTATATTGGTGTTCCTTCAGAGATAGATTCTTTGTGTAATCCACCGTAAATATAGCTATAACACATACAACCTGAAGAAAAGTTTCACGTTGTCAGTAAGTCTAAACGAAGGCCTTCAAGTAGATACTTTATATTTTAATTTCCTTGTCTATTTATCACATATAAAAATGACTTCTTACTGTCTTATGGAAAAATTTACTTGTCTTGTCAATGTGAATTGTGAAAATGGCACACTATAAGTATTTGCTCACTGGACTTTGTATAAGAAGCGTCAATTCTGGTGATTATTTCACCGCGGTATATGCCGCTTATACAATCACATACAATATGTGACCGCAAAGACGCGCTGCCCCGTTTGTCCTCAATAGCCACTATGCTTTTGAAGCCCCATTGACGAAAGCGCCGACATATATTACGCTCTGTTTGTTGTCGGGTTTTCTTCTGACTATAGAAGCTCCGTGTGTAGCACGTTTCTTTGAAACGATACGTTCCATCAATTGATAATTCACATATTCGACAAGTTCAAGGTAAGTAAAATATGAATATTATTTCTTCTAACCTAATCTTGCCTTCATTTTGTCACAATCATGCATTTGATATTTTGTCCGTAAATTCGATATCTGCAGGCAGCTCAGTATTAAGGGACGTCCGTTACTGCGCATTTTTTGAAGAAAACAGCGGAACATGCTGGACATACGTTAATAAATCGACAGAACACCCAATAGCAAAAACATAGTATAGCACACACGCGTAGGAATCCAACAATATAAAAACATTTTACTTTACTTATTCAATGCAGTCACTATCTTCAAGTTTTGTCAACTTTTAGAACGTTGGTTCTAGCAAATTTGCTATTAGCAGTAATATTTTTAATAAATGCCACGTAACTAAATACTAGTGCGAGGTACAACAATCAAAAATAGCACGGAAAACGCTGTATACTTAGAGCTCAAACATGATAATATTTGATTTAAATGTAGTGAGTAATGTGCTTAAATGAGTGAACGTCCCGTAAGATCTCGCAACTACTATATTATGATTTAAAAAGTAACTGAAATGTCTATATCAGGAATTGTTCTGTCACTATATGTTATCCAAACAAATTTCTCCGATTCGAGTTGATTCAGATGAATTTAGGCAAAAAATCAGAAAGCAAGGTTAAAGCAATTTACAGTTTACATTCAATTATGCGTCGAATAAAAATACGTTCGAAAGCATCAAAATTGTTGTGACGTATGCATACCACAAAGGGCAAATTTTTTTGCCCCATTAAGCGTCATTTGAAAAACGTCGCTTTAATAAATGTTTAATATAATCGTTAAATTTTCTTAGTTGTGGGACTTCAAAACTTCCCGTCTGTATAAAGTAAGACTAATTTTTAAACATGATGAGTAATCATATTATACAATTGTCCACCTATTGCCCGCCAATTGGTGAAAACGGTGATAAAGTAAGGAGCCACATTTTTACCACTTTTAAGGCAAAAATATTCATGCAGGCGCCAGCCAGGCGCGTAGCTTCCCTTCATGGCAGGTCCCGGTAGTGAAATTTCTGGATAGTTTCCGCCCTGACGACTGAGCTTGTTACACACTATGCAATACTAAATAACGAATGTTAATATTGCATAGAACAATATATTCAAAATTCGCGACATTAATACCACGACAGCGTGAATTGAGCGCTCAGAATTACTATATATATATATGTATATATATATATATATATATATATATATATATATATATATATATATATATATATATATATATATATATGTATATATATATATATATATATACTCCTCATATTACTAGTCTACTGTTGATCCACCAAGTATAGATATAAGCAAATATAACAGACAGTAGTCGCCACGCACACAAGACATATTACAAATTAGGCACGAAACTTCACTATGGAAATCGAGGTCCGCGGCTGATGACTTTTACCTAGTTAGTTGAACTATACTCTACTTTTGGGTTCAGTGTAGTGACAAAATATTTCAGGAAAGTCGATATTAAGAAAATTAGATATTTTTAACAACACATCTTAGCGTTGTATTTGATTCCGTATCAGTTACCTATTCGCTGCCTCAGCTTTGCAGCACGCGGTTTTGTTTTTCTAGATCCGATCACTTGCCGTTTCGACACACGCTCGGACATTGCAGCGGACAATCCATCTGTTTCTCGGGCGCCACTGACACTTTGCACACTTGAACGAGTTGTTCGCTGACACGATCCGGCTTGTGAATACTTTCCGTCTTCTGATGTTAGGGTTAGCGTGCTAAGGCGCTTGGTACCAACTCGGGGTGTTGGAGAAACTGCGTCAACAGACGATTCGGAAATCGTTGGTTTTTTAGTAGCTGCAGTTGCAGGCGATTCCCGGTCCCGTCGACGGCGTCCTCCAGGCAAACCATGGCTATTGATCTTTGACTGTGTTTTAGAAGCAGTGTGCAGTGACTGATCTTGGTCTCCGGAAGACGCATTCCCAACTCTAATCGCTGCTAGATTTGTTTCTTGCTGGTTTAATACATCGCTGCTGTCAGGCTGTTGTTGCTCTCCAAGCCCGCTGATATTTTGTGGAAGATCTACAGGAAGGTTTGTTCCACGATTAGAACGGCGCGGCCTCGACTCAACTTGGCTATGACAGCTAATATCCAAACGTGGAGATTTAGACCGAGTTTGAGATGTATCTGACATATCTGATGTATTGTCGCTGGCTCGATCTGAGCGGCACCGTCTTCCAGGTCTAAGCACATTCGTATTTAGATTATCGGTGTGGGAATTCTGGGCTGTGCCGACTACAGAACGTTGTTTGGATTGACTTTCTACGCTGTTTTTAGTTGCTGTCATACGATGTTTATTATGACACGTTGACATGGCAGCTGAAAAATTATATCCATATAGCGCGAGATGCACTTGACTTATCAGTGGCCGCTATCCGGACACAATATCCCTGTCAAGTTCAACGCACAACATAAATTCATCAGAAGTGATGCATGCGCCGTACCAAATGGGTTGAATTGCGGCGAAAATAAATGCCGAAAGTGAGGTTACCTCGAACCAAGGGTGTCGGATCCCCTCCTTCAAACCAACTCTACTCTCCCCGCACGCTTGCGGCGGCAGAGGGCGGTAGAGAGCTTTATTAAAAACAGGGTGAGGATTGCCAACAATTGTGGGAAAATTGGCAAAACGTTAGAGAAACATTTATCAGCAAATTGTAAAAAAATTGAGAGAAATTTTCAGTTCCCAAAAATTAACCCCCTAGACCATATATCTCCACGTTAAACACCAATGGTTACAAAGCGGCAAACTGAGATACACCTACAATTTTATTCTTCCCTAAGAAATTCTATTTTGCACCTTTCTATTCTATTAAATGTTTTCTGTAACAGAGTTGCAGTATACAATTATTTCCTAAGTATACAGATATGATACACAGGGCTTCCAAATTGCGGAATGGGTGGCTGGAATTGTTCGGTTCCTCTGACATTTTGAGCTTTGACCCCGAATCATGGGGCGTCATACTCCCGTACCCATGGAATCATGGTTCACAGAGCAGAATCAGCATCGGCAGTGAGTTTCCCATGCCAGAAAACCCCCAGGTAAAACTTATCAGAAACCCAAGATGTCAGAACAAATTTTCAAATTTTGGGTCGACGAACCATTGGGGCGCCATACCCCCGCACCTCAAACCCCATAAATCCAGACCCTGAGCCTTAATCGAAAAACAAAAAAGAGGCATCGGCATTTATCATTTTACTATGAAATAAAACCACCCAGAGAAAAAATTCGAAAGTTAAGATAAAAATAACCTTGCTTCCGTGAAGAGTACAAAAATAGGATAAAAAACCCACATTTTGATACCTGACCCCGAAACCAGACCCGTAAATCAACTATGCCGGTTCGAATGAGCCCAAGATCACGAAAATCGGTATTGCATAGTCTCATTGCAATACTAAGTCGTTCCAGAGTTAGGGCCGATCACACACACACAGACGGAATTTAAAAGATTTCACCCCTGCAACACACAATCTCCACTAAGTTTCACTACGTTCTGAACAGCAACATGAAGAGTATTGATCTTGAGCTTAATTTTCTAGCCAATTTTGGAATAAATTTACAGGCGCACAAAAAAAACGAACGTTACAACGGTTATTTGCGTTTACGTTCACTCATAATCGAACATAAAAATATGCGTAGAAAACATTACGACACATTTATATAATACAACAGATTTAATTTACGTTTACGTTCGCTTGTAAACAAACGTTCTAACGTTTGTTTGCGTTTCAAATTCATTTTTATGCACATATTTTTTTCGTAAGGTTCTTTGACATTATTGCATAACATAACAAAATCAACACATTACTTTCCACAATGTGAATAGAATAAATACTTCTTGCACGGTGTACAGGAGTAATTGTCATTCTTGCCCATATGTTAACAAAACTACTCAAGATGGATGCGTATTGCAACTGTTTGCTCTATTCAGTGATGCATGAGTAAACTTAAGCTGCGCCCCTTACCATCCTCTTTTGACAAAAGCGATTGCCATTCAGTTGTACACTGAACACAAATTTCATTTTTGCGCTAAAGAACAGAAATTAGTCCGTTTCATATTCTATACATTATAATTTGAAAATGTTCGCGAACACACTGGTGTTAAAGTACAGGGACCGAATTGCATTCGCTAATGGCGTTACGGAACAGAAAAATGTCGAAATTAGATACGGCTGTTGAAAT
>JASANE010000406.1:0-16108 GCA_030248225.1 Trileptium ribeirensis | reverse complement strand
TACAATGATGATGTTTTCGTTTTTGGGTCTACCACACACCAAGAACCATTCAAGCAATTTTTATCGAGGTCAGGGTATCGGCTCCGGATACAGGTGAATAACAATGCTACATATAAATTTCGATTCCCCTGCTTGAATAGAATATTGGTTAAAATAATGTTTTCCTCAACTATCTATTGAAAATGCTAGAGCTCTTTTGAAATAAATTTAATATTTTGGGCAGCCTATAAATCATTATTGGACAGCGGAATAACTGCAACGCGCGTTTCTTAAATAGTTTTTGCGTTATTGTTTTTTAAGTCATTATGTTCGACACAAATGTACGAAAATTTTCCTCATGTTTCTAATTTTATAATAAAAACTTTCCAACCAAACATGAGACAACATATTAATAGATTTTCTGTACGTTGGAAATGAAAAACGTCTATTAGTTAAGCGATAGCCTAATTTTTAATTCCTGTCCTTCAATTAATGTCCGAATTAATTGGTGTATTTTACAATGTTTGACAGACTCTATCCGAATCCAGGGATTGAACTCGTGTTGCAGTTGTGATTGTTTAGAACGCAAACCACTGAGCTAAATATAAGTTGTTTCTGGTTTTAAGCAACCTCAACATACGCATATATATTACTAGCTCAGTTGACGGTGTACAGATTAAGCTTTCTTACAGATTAGGACCAATACCTATAGCTTAGGAAAGTGCAATTCACTTAGGAATTCATGAGAAAAATCTCCATACATACCTGAGCACACGACTATTAAATACATCACTGGAAATAAACTTTTTCTATTTTAATATGGATTATTGTGCCATCGATACATTAAGATTGCCGTTTTAATTATATTCCCGCTGTGAATTTTATATATAATATAAAATTTACCATTAAACATCGCAATTTCTCCAAATAGATGATATTGATCAGTGAAACTCAACATCGGTGTCAGTGTCTGCCTGGCCTATTCAATTTGACGGGATGAAGTTGGTGCGTTGATTTCATTAATTTTTATTTTGATCAAACAACAAGATTAAGCATTGGCACATTGACACAAAAACAAACTGATCGTTGGACAACTTATATGGTCTTCCAATTTCTGGAGTGTCGTTTTAGTTTTCATGCATTTCAAAATAGACAAACATTCTAGTAGCATCTATAATTTTAATCCGTTTGACGGGTCTAGTCAGCTTTAACAGCGCTTCACAAATCACACTGAGCAATCACTTTCCATCTTAAACAGCGATCCAGGATTGACAGGCAAGTTAGAATAATTACAATCAGCGTCAATGGTTGACCAATGCTATATATTTATCATTTTTACTCTACAACCTAGACAGCGTTTCGATTTGAATTTCGAGAAATTCTAAATCGAATACGGAATACGGAAGCTTCACTAAGAATTTAGTATATATATACTTACATACTAAAGAAAAGTTGCAGTTTACTTCTCAACCTTCTGTTGACTTTGATTGCCGTTCGAAAATAGATTGGAGTATTCCAAGTTTTATTTGATTGGTAGAATCCCAGGTCCTCAATTTTTGTATAAGAGTTAATGCACAGTAACACATGATTCGAGCTTGATGACCAAGAATACGACTTGACAAAACTTACTAAGACTACTCACATTAAAAAGTATAGAGCTTATAAAATTTTGCTTACATGTTTGAAAAATATGATTTTAGACAACACTAAACGGTTTAACGGTATACGTAAATACGTACATGCTCATGGACCAAGAAGCTACCCCTCTCCTGCCGGAACAGACTCCCCCCGAGTGTTCGACTACCTTCCCCCGGCGGGTCGTTCAAACAATCTAGCAGTGCCGCAGGCCCCGAACACATGGGCAGCGTCTAAGGCACCTAACCCATTCCCCTCCCCAGACGTCTTCCCTGCGGACCCGATTACCCTCCTCCCCTTGTAGTTCAGACCTTAGTCATTTATAAATAAACGTAATAACTGTAGTTTGGAATTCAACTTCACAAAACAAAGAATTCGTGCTCGTGCAAATGATCCCACGATAAAGTGTGGAGTAGACGGAGCTGGTGTTACAACTCAAAACAACAATATATATTTTCACACGCAATGTGCCCTAATGGCTGAAGGTACCGCAGTCAGTATACATTCCATGATGATTGGCTTGAAGTCATAAACTTAACAGCGAAGACAAAAACTTTCGAGCTGAATCGAGAAATATCTGGCAATGCGATTTATTACTACGTTGGTCTGTACATTGCTGGAAACAAATACTCAAAAATACCTTAATAGTGCATATTTTAATGATATATCTCTAAAAAGAATAGCTTAGTATAGTGTAGAGACAACCCGTACTTTGTCTTAGGCACTGTCTTAGGACCATATAGATTTATTGTTAGGCTAAGCTTTACGCTTATTCTATCGAAGACGGTGCAATCTGCATATGGCTTACGCGCCGCAATTTGACTTCGTCTAAATATAAACGAACTCCATATTTGATTGATGACTAAGCAAAGCATAGTTATGAATTCTTCGTTATACATCTGGTTTAGTGTGAAATAAGTTTTGGCTAGAGTTATTAACGAACAGCAGTAAATGTTTTATTGTATAATTATTCCAGTCGATTGCAGCATATTTCACTAGGTTTTTTAGCGAAAAGCAGCGCACGCTTAGGTGGTCGCGGCCTTAACATCTTGGTGCCTTATTAGGACACGCAGTCATTTTAAATTCCTCTTATAAACTTACTTAAATTCCTACAACGGACAATCGGATATCTCATGAAAGGCAGCTAGATACTTTGCAGAGATCGGTGGGTACCTTTATAACTTCTTTTATTTGGCCAGGCATATTTACAGCACTGAAGGGAGACCGCGATACGGCATCTGCCAAGTACCGACCCTGCTGCCAACTACAATGACATGAACCACATTAACATTCAAAAGATAAGAAAGTAGTTATACAGGTCAATGTTCTAGTTCTTAATTATTTATTAAAATTTGCTATTTTCTTAAAACATACAGTAATTTGTTGCAATGCTAACCTAAATTTAAAAGTACCCGACGCTAGAATACCGGCCGTCTTAGAAACTATATGCTTTGTTGAGACCGTTGGGTAAGTAATGTCACTTAAATTATAAATGTTTGCTCTACTCGTCTAAAAGACTGGAAATTCAGTGGTTTGATTTATACAATTAGTGACAAACACGAAAATTATTCAATAATTTATTACCTGTTTTTCGCGAGCAGTAGTTAGTCTGGAAGCATCCAGTAGCAGTATTAAATTTTCTGGCGCATATATCAATTCAATAAAAAGTTAAAACACAAAATATATGTCATTTTGAATTTAAAATGTAGGGTCTGGTCGGGCAATTTCGCTATAAATAGTGGATCTATAGTTTGAACCAAATTTTACCAACCAATCCTAAAACTCAGCGGACAAGGTCTTGGTACAAACTATGGGTTTTGACAACCATGCGATCTCGTAAAGGTCTTATTCAGTGTATATCGTTACCACAGGTGAATTGATTTACGCTACGTACATTGGAAACATTTTAACGCCTATTATTTGCCCCGTACTAGGTTATAGACAACAACATCTTACCCCGAACTGATTTTGACTCGAAATAAGGCATTTGTTCAACTTCTGCTTACGAAGCAAAGGAGATATAGACAAATAATTTTCCTTGTAATGTGCCATTTTATGATCGCATTGAATGGAAAAAAATTAGCAAATTCTGGCAATCGGTTCTAGAGTTATAGGTGTTGCAATAAACGTTGTGTTTTATTACTGTATATTGCAGCTAGGCTACATGAATAACTTTAATCAGTAATAAATTGAAAACTACAATTTGCTAGATTTCTGCTGTATGTACGCTGCTGTTTGCAAGTAGCCGCCTGTCGTCGATGGCCATTTTCAACATATACCCTGCTATGATATAATGGCCACGTTAATTTTTGCCGAATACGGTAATAACTATTATATGTCACACATGTATGTGTGCAGTGTCTGGTTTACATGTACATTATTTGTATGGTCTGGTTTACATGTACGTTTTGAGTGCGACAGTTCGTACTTTTGTAATGTATGAATATCAAAAATTTTGGAAGTTGATGTAGCGGGTACCTCTTTTGCCTGAATTTTCAGATTTGTTTATTCAAAAAATAGAATTGTTGTTGATCGAAATTTATCAGCATAATGTACAGATATACATATATCTACATCAAATACAACACGTGCATTGTATAAATTTGAGTACATATTGTATGAAACGCGACATATATATACAATGTATAAATTTGATTGCATGAAAAATAATTTATAAATTGTATAAATTTTTTATTTATTAGCATGAAATTCAAAGGATTTGATGTATTGGTTTTGCAAATATTTTTGTATTAAACATAATATGTCTAAAGTATGAACTTTTATAAATATTTGTATGAAATAAAATACACATAATATACGAATATTTTTACATAATTGGAGTGTTGTACATATTTTCAGTTTTATAATTATGTATGCTTTATCCAGCTTCAAACACACTATGTGCTGCAAAACACATCTTTATTATCTGAAATATTACACCAGTTATGTACAAATAATCGTACATATTTTGTAATCAATTTCGTGTAAATCGTGTGTAATTTATCATACATAAGCTGTATGTAATTTAATACAAGGTTATGCGTAACAAATCACACAATTCTTATGTGGAAATTAATACAAAGTATGAGTAAACAATTATACATATTCTGTGTCACAATTGATACAAATTATGTACAATGTGTGATACATTTATTGCGATCAATTTGTTACAGCTTATATTAACATAATCATACATTAATTAACAAATTGGTACACTATGGATGTAGGATTTGTTATTCATACAATTTCCTGTATTTTGGTTCGTTTTGATACAAATGGTAGCAAAATAATGTCAAACAATAATTGTATGAAATTATCATACAAATTTTAAGAGTGGCTGTAGTATGGTATGACAATGCGTTATGTCATGCACTTTTTGACCAAACTCCGGTCTTTAGCAGCTATGGAGATTTTTTCTCTGTTAATGGTGTTAATACATGTAAATCATACATTCTGATGCTCCGAGGTCTTTGGGGAACGTCCTCCGCGCGGAGTGCTGAAAACAGTTGACGACCAAACGATTTCATCCCCCAAACTTCTCTCCCCGACACCTTGGACCATCAGCAAATGAATAGCGGCATTATCAAATCGCCAATGGCGTCTATAAGGTGATTGTGTGAAGTGCCATACTTTTGTCAACAAGCCATCAGAAGCTTTTCTTAACAGTAACTTTAGCAAAATTGGTTATCTAATTCCAGTGTTGCGCATGCTACAACTAACATGTTAGAATTCGCCGCAAAATGTAAAACAGCAGGAAAAGACTGGTTTATTGTACAAAAGCAATAAGATGTAGATTTAGACACTTGGGTCTCTACGCAGGGCTCTAGAACGTACCAAGGTCAATGTTTAAATCATCGTTGAAGGAAATGTCCTGATTAACAAGAGTCTATTGTAGGCTTCTAGCCCCTGTGTCTGACTTTTTACTTTGAGCAATTTCTAACATGCAATATATCGCATTTCTGTCACACAATGCAAATTAACGTCGCAACGGCCAAAAAATAATGTTTGATGTGACCTAGGGTTTTTAATTCAACTGCAACATGTTCATACGCTTTATTTGGTTGGCTCATTCGTTCGCTGTTTTTTTGGTCTCACGTTTGTTTTGTTTGTGGTATATATTATGCACAAGCACTGATAAGGGTTGCAAATATCTCAACGCGTAAAATATTAAAATAGATAGCTTCACATAAAACGCAGGAGTTTGTGAAGATATTTTACAAATAAAGTCTACCGTAAATTTTTTGGTACTCATCTAGTTCATACACTTTGCAAAAGCCCGGGGATATAATATTAGTATTATAGAAAGGGTATCACCCTCATAGAAAAGTTTCAAATGTCGGTTTAGTAGAGATGCAAGGTGAATGTGGTAAACATCAGACACGCAGCCAGACTTGTATTTTAACAGGAGCAAGTCAAATTCGAGCAGAGGGTGGAGCTAAGGTGGTGAAAAATTTCTTATATTTAAAATGCTCTATTAAGTCAAATTTATGAAGCCTCGGCAAAAGTCAAAAACTGGACAAAAACATCTGTATATACAGACAATTGGTAAGCAGAGGAAACGCATGTCATTCAATTCTAGATGTTGGCTACAAAACAAAGGACACTTAATGCGTTTTAATAGTATGAGATTGACATTTTTTCAACTGTTTTATCACGGGGAGGGGGATGAACACAAGGTCAGCGGGACGTCGCCCACCGTGGCAACCTCTGGCTACGTGCCTAATATACGACAAGAAGGAATATAAAATTTTTTTCAAAAACTTCAAAACTTAATAACGGGGAAGAGCTGTCACATATGTCTGATCCAATTGGGGCTGGCCTGAAATTGGCCTCATATTAGTGCTGTCTTGAAAATGCTGTATGATTTGAGGTACAGTTACCAAAAGCAAAATTACTTCATAAGTTTTGTTGTTGTTTTTTTATCCTAATCGCTAAATATTTAACATGTGTATTCCATGGAAACTTTATACAACTTTATACTTTATATATACAATGAAAATATACCAATATATGCACACAGATCGCCACCAAGTGATGAAATTCCAACAACCGTAGCTCGAGTATAGCTTACCTTACAATGAGTAATTACCAACGAAATTATGTGGCTAGCGCTATGAAATACCCGGTGTTTATTCCCATAAACGTGACTGGTTATATTTATGCCAATATTATTGATTCTAAGGCTTCTACAAAATTCTAGCTGCTTTAAACATATTCTTATAAAAATGCTTAAATTCAGTTCTTTTGCGAAATTTGGACCTCTGTAGCTGTGTTTGCATTGTGGTTAGTTCTAATGGAAGGCTATCTTCAGTAGCGACAACGGCTATTTCCGTGGTAACTATTTTAATACTTGTAAACAACATCTATATTTCTTAACATACAGTCTGGTGATTTAGTGATAAGTTTGATTGAACACAATAATGCTAAAATTATGCGGATGTTGTCAGTCCAGGGCTCGAAAAAATTAGCAGCAGGCAACTTTCAAACTATTAATCATTTAGTTTAATGACGCATAATTTGCCGCAGGAATAATCGATGAAAATATATCATTATTTGCTGAGCGTTATTACTAATTTTCGTTAAGGAATAACAAATAATACACCAGTGTAGGACACCAGGTTGGTTTATATTTACGACCTGGAGACACGTTCAGCATGTCCAAGACATTTAAAAGGCTTAGTTTTGTAATCTTTGTCTAAAGCTAGTACTTTCAAGCTAAGCATGTTCTGAAGCCCAATTATTATATTTAAACACATGGTTTCACCAATGTATATTAAGTTATTGCCGCATTTTACATGGAAATGTCACATAACTTTAAGCTGACGTGAATATAAATTTGATATGAGCTTTGGGGTATATGGTGAATGTGTCACCGGAAAAAACTGAAATTCGCTGAAGTTTTGAACATAATTTGCAACAAAACTTTAAAATCGGGTCCATTGGAAAAATATTATAAATCAAACCAAACAATGTACTCCGGTATCTTATGATATCACAAATCTAAGATTTCACCTTAGCTGCAATTTCTTACAAGTGATACCGAAAATCCTGAATCGAACTGTTAACAAATTTCTATTTTTATGATGATTACAGTTCACGTTCCCGAACATAAGCTCGTGCAGCTCGTATAATCACACACACGAAGAACCTAAGTAGCATTATATTAAAAGTTACTAAAGCAAAATAGGCTAATCTGTTCCGCACATACTTTAGTTGCAATTAATATAAAGTTTACATTACGCAAAATGGCCAAAAAAAGAGTATTTAGGAGTAGAAATTAGATTTATAAATTAGTGTCTACACCGAGGTCGCAAACCATATCAAGAGGAAAATTTTGAGCTATCGGAAAAACCGATCCGATCACCCGTTGCTGAGGTATGGCAATTAAAATCTACATTGTGGATTATTTGCACTAATTATGTGATCTCAATTAAATGATACAAGGCCCTACTATTCACGGTAGTTGAAAATATATATACACATGATTGACAACTTTTGCAGATGCCTGGGGGAGGCATCGGAGAAAATTCTGTATATTCATACATGAGCGATTAACTTGGGAGTTTTCGGTACCATCTACATTGCTTCCTACAGATATTTTCTCTATATACAGCAAAATTATTTATCAACTTGCCAGGTTTCTGTCAGGGAAGACCTATTTGGTGGTATCCCAAATAAGTTACTCGTAGACGCGTCTCCCTGTCACCCTTGAATTTGATCCAGTGGTTCAACGCTCTAAATGTAAACTTTAATTCATAAAAATGAGGTTAATTAGCGAAACTATTAAGTTTACGGATTGTTTAAATCATTTGACGCCTTGTGTTTATATTTATTGTATTTAGCATTTGTATTTATTCTCTATTGCACTCTGACTCTATTGTTTTATTCTATCTTAAAATATGTTTTTATCACACATTGTTCTGAGACAAATTTGCCCGACTACATGTGTGTGAGTCCTATGCAGTCCAATTGCTATCTGTGGGCATTTGATTCGCTGAAGTTATTTACTTTTTCTTGTAATATGATTGGTTGGTTTGTGTGGCATACATTTACGCTTGGAGTAACCATAAAATGTTAACTGCTGGTTTCTGTTTTAAGAGTTAGTTTAACTGCACTTCTTCGACTTCATGATATCAGTTGCGATGCACTTTGGTTTAACAGGGCGTAGTACGGAACCTAAAGCTGGGGAGGGGGTGTTGCCTGAAAATTATTCTTACGGCGTCCTTTTTCTTGAAAACTGGGTGGTTACCTCAATGCGTAAATGTATGCCACACAAACCAACCAATCATATTACAAAGTAAAATAAACTACGAGCGAATCAAATGCCCACAGATAGCAATTGGACTGCATAGGACTCACACACATGTAGTCGGGCAAATTTGTCTGGGGATACAATGTGTAATAAAAACATATTTTAAGATAGAATAAAACAATAGAGTCAGAGTGCCAATGAGAGAAAAAATACAAAATGCTAAATACAATAAATATAAACACAAGGCGTCAAAATGATTTAAACAATTCCGTAAACTTAAATAGTTTCGCTAATTAACCTCATTTTTATCAATTAAAGATTACATTTTTAGCGTGGAACCACTGGATCAAATTCAAGGGTGACAGGGAGACGCGTCTACGAGTAACTTATTTGGGATACCACCAAATGAGTTCTTCCCTGACAGAAACCTGGCAAGTTGATAAATAAGTTTGCTGTATATAGAGAAAATATCTGTAGGAAGCAGGATATAGATGGTACCAAAAACTCCCAAGTTAATCGCTCATGTATGAATATACAGAATTTTCTCCGATGCCTCCCCCAGGCATCTGCAAAAGTTGTCGAATCATGTGTATATATATTTTCAAATGACCGTGAAAAGTAGGGCCTTGTATCATTTAATTGAGATCACATAATTATGCAAATAATCCACAATGTAGATTTTAATTGGCATACCTTTCAAACGGGTGATCGGATCGGTTTTTCCGATAGCTCAAAATTTTCCTCTTGATATGGTTTGCGACCTCGGTGTAGACACTAATTTATAAATCTAATTTCTACTCCTAAATACTCTTTTTTTGGCCATTTTGCGTAATGTAAACTTTATATTAGTTGCAACTAAAGTATGTGCGGAACAGATTAGCCTACTTTGCTTCAGTAACATTTAATATAATGCTACTTAGGTTCTTCGTGTGTGTGATTATACGAGCTGCACGAGCTTATGTTCGGGAACGTCAAATGTAAGTCATCACAAAAATAAAAATTTGTTAACAGTTCGATTCAGGATTTTTCGGTATCACTTGTAAGAAATTGCAGCTAAGGTGAAATCTTAGATTTGTGATACCATAAGATACCGGAGTACATTGTTTGGTTTGATTTATAATATTTTTCCAATGGACCCGATTTTAAAGTTTTGTTGCAAATTATGTTCAAAACTTCAGCGAATTTCAGTTTTTTCCGGTGACACATTCACCATATACCCCAAAGCTCATATCAGTTTTATATTCACGTCAGCTTAAAGTTATGTGACATTTCCATGTAAAATCCGGCAATAACTTAATATACATTGGTGAAACCATGTGTTTAAATATAATAATTGGGCTTCAGAACATGCTTAGCTTGAAAGTACTAGCTTTAGACAAAGATTACAAAACTAAGCCTTTTAAATGTCTTGGACATGCTGAACGTGTCCCAGGTCGTAATATAAACCAACCTGGTGTCCTACACTGGTGTATTATTTGTTATTCCTTAACGAAAATTAGTAATAACGCTCAGCAAATAATGATATATTTTCTATCTATTATTCCTGCGGCAAATTATGCGTCATTAAACTAAATAGTTTAATAGTTTGAAAGTTGCCTGCTGCTAATTTTTTCGAGCCCTGGACTGACAACATCGGCATAATTCTAGCATTATTGTGTTCAATCAAACTTAGCACTTAATCACCAGACTGTATGTTAAGAAATATAGATGTTGTTTACAAGTATTAAAATAGTTACCACGGAAATAGCCGTCGTCGCTACTGAAAGATAGCCTTCCATTAGAACTAACCACAATGCAAACACAGCTACAGAGGTCCAAATTTCGCAAAAGAGACTGAATTTAAGCATTTTTATAAGAATATGTTTAAAGCAGCTAGAATTTTGTAGAAGCCTTAGAATCAATAATACTGGCATAAATATAACCAGTCACGTTTATGGGAATAAACACCGGGTATTTCATAGCGCTAGCCACATAATTTCGTTGGTAATTACTCATTGTAAGGTAAGTTATACTCGAGCTTCGGTTGTTGGAATTTCATCACTTGGTGGCGATCTGTGTGCATATATTGGTATATTTTCATTGTATATATAAAGTATAAAGTTGTATAAAGTTTCCATGGAATACACATGTTAAATATTTAACGATTAGGACTAAAAAAACAACAACAAAACTTATGAAGTAATTTTGCTTTTGGTAACTGTACCTCAAAATTTCATACACCATTTCCAAGACAGCAATTATATGAGGCCAATTTCAGGCCAGCCCCAATTGGATCAGACATATGTGACAGCTCTTCCCCGTTATTAAGTTTTGAAAGTTTTTAAAAAATTGTATATTCCTTCTTGTCGTATATTAGACACGTAGCCAAGGTTGCCACGGTGGGCGATTTTTACGTCCACTAACCTTGTGTTCATCCCCTCCCCGTGATAAAACAGTTGAAAAAATGTCAATCTCATACTATTAAAACGCATTAAGTGTCCTTTGTTTTGTAGCCAACATCTAAGAATTGAATGACATACGTTTTCCTCTGCTTACCAATTGTCTGTATATACAGATGTTTTTGTCCAGTTTTTGACTTTTGCCGAGGCTTCATAAATTTGACTTAATAGAGCATTTTAAATATAAGAAATTTTTCACCACCTTAGCTCCACCCTCTGCTCGAATTTGACTTGCTCCTGTTAAAATACAAGTCTGGCTGCGTGTCTGATGTTTACCACATTCACCTTGCATCTCTACTAAACCGACATTTGAAACTTTTCTATGAGGGTGATACCCTTTCTATAATACTAATATTATATACCCGGGCTTTTGCAAAGTGTATGAACTAGATGAGTACCAAAAAATTTACGGTAGACTTTATTTGTAAAATATCTTCACAAACTCCTGCGTTTTATGTGAAGCTATCTGTTTTAATATTTTACGCGTTGAGATATTTGCAACCCTTATCAGTGCTTGTGCATAATATATACCACAAACAAAACAAACATAAAACCAAAAAAACAGCGAACGAATGAGCCAACCACGAATAAAGCGTATGAACATGTTGCAGTTGAATTAAAAACCCTAGGTCACATCAAACATTATTTTTTGGCCGTTGCGACGTTAATTTGCATTGTGTGACAGAAATGCGATATATTGCATGTTAGAAATTGCTCAAAGTAAAAAGTGAGACACAGGGGCTAGAAGCCTACAATAGACTCTTGTTAATCAGGACATTTCCTTCAACGATGATTTAAACATTGACCTTGGTACGTTTTATACCCCTGCGTTAAAGCCCCAAGTGTCTAAATCTACATCTTATTGCTTTTGTATCAATAAACCCAGTCTTTTCCTGCTGTTTTACATTTTGCGGCGAATTCTAACATGTTAGTTGTAGCATGCGCAACACTGGAATTAGATAACCAATTTTGCTAAAGTTACTGTTAAGAAAAGCTTCTGATGGCTTGTTGACAAAAGTATGGCACTTCACACAATCACCTTATAGACGCCATTGGCAATTTGGTAATGCCGCTATTCATTTGCTGATGGTCCAAGGTTTCGGGGGGGGAACTTTGGGGGATGAAATACGTTTGGTCGTCAACTGTTTTCAGCACTCCGCGCGGAGGACGTTCCCGAAAAACCTCGGAGCATCAGAATGTATGATTTACATGTATTAACACCATTAACAGAGAAAAAATCTCGATAGCTGCTAAAGACCGAACTTTGGTCAAAAAGTGCATGACATAACGCATTGTCATACCATACTACAGCCACTCTTAAAATTTGTATGATCATTTTCATTCAGATTCTTGTTTGACATTATTTTGCTACCATTTGTATCAAAACGAACCAAAATACAGGAAATTGTATGAATAACAAAATCCTACATCCATAGTGTACCAATTTGTTAATTAATGTATGATTATGTTAATATAAGCTGTAACAAATTGATCGCAATAAATGTATCACACATTGTACATAATTTGTATCAATTGTGACACAGAATATGTATAATTGTTTACTCATACTTTGTATTAATTTCCACATATCAGAATTGTGTGATTTGTTACGCATAACCTTGTATTAAATTACATACAGCTTATGTATGATAAATTACACACGATTTACACGAAATTGATTACAAAATATGTACGATTATTTGTACATAACTGGTGTAATATTTCAGATAATAAAGATGTGTTTTGCAGCACATAGTGTGTTTGAAGCTGGATAAAGCATACATAATTATAAAACTGAAAATATGTACAACACTCCAATTATGTAAAAATATTCGTATATTATGTGTATTTTATTTCATACAAATATTTATAAAAGTTCATACTTTAGACATATTATGTTTAATACAAAAATATTTGCAAAACCAATACATCAAATCCTTTGAATTTCATGCTAATAAATAAAAAATTTATACAATTTATAAATTATTTTTCATGCAATCAAATTTATACATTGTATATATATGTTGTGTTTCATACAATATGTACTCAAATTTATAGAATGCACGTGTTGTATTTGATGTAGATATATGTATATCTGTACATTATGCTGATAAAATTTCGATCAACAACAATTCTCTTTTTTTGAATAAACGAATCTGAAAATTCAGGCAAAAGAGGTACCCGCTACGTGACTTTCCAAAATTTTTGATATTCATACATTACAAAAGTACGAACTGTCGCACTCAAAACATACATTTAAACCAGACCATACAAATAATGTTCATGTAAACCAGACACTGCACACATACATGTGTGACATATAATAGTTATTACCATATTCGGCAAAAATTAGCATTTTCACTATATCATAGCAGGGTATATGTTGAAAATGGCCATCAACCAACAGGCGGCTACTTGCAAACAGCAGCGTACATAAAGCAGAAATCTAGCAAATTGTAGTTTTCAATTTATTACTGATTAAAGTTATTCATGTAGCCTAGTTGCAATATACAGTAATAAAACACAACGTTTATTGCAACACCTATAACTCTAGAAAACCGATTGCCAGAATTTGTTAATTTTTTTCCATTCAATGCGATCATAAAATGGCACATTACAAGGAAAATTATTTGTCTATATCTCCTTTGCTTCGTAAGCAGAAGTTGAACAAATGCCTTATTTCGAGTCGGGGAGGGTTCGGGGTAAGATGTTGTTGTCCTATAACCTAGTACGGGGCAAATAATAGGCGTTAAAATGTTTCCAATGTACGTAGCGTAAATCAATTCACCTGTGGTAACGATATACACTGAATAAGACCTTTTCAAGATACGCATGGTTGTCAAAACCCATAGTTTGTACGAATTCCTTGTCCGCTGAGTTTTAGGATTGGTTGGTAAAATTTGGTTCAAACTATCAGGTCCACTTATTTATAGCGAAATTGCCCGGACCAGACCCTACATTTTAAATTCAAAATGACATATCTTTAGTGTTTTAACTTTTTATTGAATTGATATATGCGCCAGAAAATTTAATACTGCTACTGGATGCTTCCAGACTAACTACTGCTTCGCGAAAAACAGGTAATAAGTTCTTCAATAATTTTCGTGTTTGTCACTAATTGTATAAATCAAACCACTAAAATTTGAGTCTTTTCGACGAGTAGAGCAAACATTTATAATTTAAGTGACATTACTTACCCAACGGTCTCAACAAAGCATATAGTTTCTAGACAGCAAGTGCACACATATTAAATTTTCTGGCGCATATATCAATTCAATAAAAAGTTAAAAACACAAAATATATGTCATTTTGAATTTAAAATGTTAGGGTACCGTCGGGCAATTTCACTATAAATGGTGGAATCTATAGTTTGAACCAAAAATTCCATCAATACTAAAACTAAAAGTCTTAGTTACAACTTGTGGTTTGACCATGCAATCTATTTATTCATGTATATAGTTTTACCACAGGTGAATTGATTTACACTACGTACAAGTGAAACATTTTTTTAACTTGCCCATACTAGGTTTCTGCAGACAATCTCAAACTGCATTTTGACTCGAAAATGTCTTCAAACTTCTGCTTTACAAAAGCAAAGAATTTATAATATAATTTTTATGATAATTAGCAAATTATAAATTTATAGGTGTCAATAAATATATATTGCAGCTAGGCTACATGAATAATAGTAATAATTGAAAACTACAATTTCAGATTTACACTGCTAGCCACCTGGTCAATAGTTTTCGACACTATATTTTTGCCGAATATGATAATGTTGTGTGTCACACATGTTTTTACATTATTTGTATGGTATAGATTTTAATACATTTTCAGCATGCGACAGTTCGTACTTTTGTAATATGGACTGTTAAAAAATTTTGGAAGCGGTACCTCTTTTGCTGAATTTTCAGATTTGTTTATTTCAAAAATAAAAATTGTTGTTTAGATCAAATTAATAATCAGCATAATGTACAGATATACATGTGTACATGTCAATACAACATGCATTGTATCCATTCGTGTATGAACACAACATATACAAATGTATAAATTTGATTGCATGATGAAATGGTATAAGTTTGTAGCATAAAGGATTTGATGTATTGGGGTTTTTACAAATATTTTTGTTAAACATAATATAAAGTATGAACTTTTATAAATATTTGTATGAAATAAAATACACATAATATACAAATATTTTACATAATTGGAGTATTTCTACGTATTTTCAGTTTTATAATTATGTACTTTTTATCGCAAACACAGTGTGAAACGCCAAAAAAAAGTTATATCGAAATATACACCAGTTTATATTACAATAATCATGGCATATTTGTAATCCAATTTTCACATGATATATATAATTTATCATACATAATGTGATACAAGGTATAATTATGCGTAACAAATCGCACAACCTTTATGTGGAATTTAATACAAAGTATGAGTAAACAATTATACAGGTATTCTGTGTCACAATTGATACAAATTACAATGTGTATTTGTTACAGCTTATATTAACAGTAATAGTACATTAATTAACAAATTGGTACATAAATGTAGATTTGTTATCATACAATTTCCTGTATTTTGGTTCGTTTTGAATGGTAGCAAATAATGTCAAACAACAATAATATGAAATTTATATTCATTTTAAGCAGCTGTAGTATGGTAAGCAATACCTATGTATCACTTTTGAACCAGGGTATTTTATAAAAATTTGTATCTTAATCGTGTTAATACATGTAAATCATACATTCTGATGCTCCGAGGCTCTTGGGACAACGTCTTCCTCGCGAGC